>JAOTOM010004466.1:0-137500 GCA_034440615.1 Ashinkailepas kermadecensis
GCGTTTGAGCTTGAGATATGGCAATCATCTTCGGCACATGAGGGCGATTTCATCAAGGAACAGCCAATTTTGGCTGGCATATGTTTGCAATATCCGTTTGACGCAAGTGCAGCACCATTTCTGCGTCGGGTTCTTCCGAATAATGCACGCAGCCGGCATCCGAGTGCACCATGCCGAATTTCCGAAATGGTTATTGCTGAAATTCGTGCACTTACACGAACATTGAGCGCAGTAAGGCGCATGTGTGCAGTGTCTGTCAAGGCAGCGCTGTCGTGCTCGATCCACGAGTCTCCTGTCGCAGTGCGGTACGGTACCCTGTGTGGAGCATGCGAGAACCACAGCCCACTCCCATGCCATTGTACGTTCAGTGTCCGATGGTGTCTTATCATGATGTGATTTGAAAAGAGTGGACTTTGTGATGCGGTAGGGTGTTTGGAATGCTTCAGGGTGTAATTGCTGGTTGGTTATTGGTTTTACGACACGTCGACCGTTGAGTCATATAACGGTCGACGTGTCGTAAAACCAATAACCAACCAACAAGAGGGATAAGACATGCGATGGGGCACAACAATGATGAGCTGTGATTTGACCGGGTGCGACAGATTCCCCCACGATCAGATCGGAATTTCTCATTGGATGCTAGCCAATGCAAAACCTAGCTGGTGTGTGTTGATTCTGTATAGGTGTGAGTAGTCTACTGGTGTCCATCTTCCGACCGAAAGGGTGTGGGTTCGAATCTCACCAGTCGTTACCCTTCGGCCGTGACCGATCGGCGTGAGAAATTCTAGACGACATATGACTCAAAACAGTCGACTTGTAAAACCAATAATCAACTATGTGAATTTGTTCACCAGTGAGGGAGGAGCAGGCCGCGTACTAATATATATGTGGAAGACTTATTGTGGAGGGTTAACTCTCAATTGCTGTGTTTGAGATGTGCTAGCATTCGAGCTAGGTCTCTTGTCGCATTCCGCCTCCGCTTGTCATCACGGGCTTTGTCTTCAGTGCGGGCACTGCTGTTAGTTAGGCTGTGCCACGTGTCTATCTGGTCATCTGGCCACGTGCCTGGTCCGGCTGGACCACGTGTCTGGTCCGGCTGGACCACGCGCCTGTCTGGTCTCGCGCATCTACGTGGCCGCTACTCGTCACGTGTGGTGTGGTGTCGCAGCTGCCGGATGGCTGGGCCGTGCCTAACGTGGCCACTCGTCGTCACGTGTGGTGTGGTGTCGCAGCTGCCGGATGGCTGGGCCGTGCCTAACGTGGCCACTCGTCGTCACGTGTGGTGTGGTGTCGCAGCTGCCGGATGGCTGGGCCGTGCCTAACGTGGCCACTCGTCGTCACGTGTGGTGTGGTGTCGCAACTGCCGGATGGCTGGGCCGTGCCTAACGTGGCCACTCGTCACGTGTGGTGTGGTGTCGCAGCTGCCGGATGGCTGGGCCGTGCCTAACGTGGCCACTCGTCACGTGTGGTGTGGTGTCGCAGCTGCCGGATGGCTGGGCCGTGCCTAACGTGGCCACTCGTCACGTGTGGTGTGGTGTCGCAGCTGCCGGATGGCTGGGCCGTGCCTAACGTGGCCACTCGTCACGTGTGGTGTGGTGTCGCAGCTGCCGGATGGCTGGGCCGTGCCTAACGCACCATGGACCGTGAACCGCTACAGGAGATATGTATTATGCATTAGGTGTATTCGACGTCACATTTCTGTATGTAGAGTGGCGGCAGATCGACAAAGACGAGGCGGGGGTTGGAATCTGAGTGCAGCGAGGGAGAGGCGGCTGAGCTGGGAACACATAGATTATGCGAGGGATGTTAATAAATACACGCGTTGATTTGTATGCGAGTTTATGAAGCTCCCCGAAATACAATGCATGCATCGATTGACAACCTGTGGTAATGTGTCGGAAAAATGCAATGTTCAAATACTTTTTTCGTCATCCCTGGGCCTACGAAGAACTCGCCTAATGAATATTCTTGATCCTTGTGTATGCATGCTTTCAGCTCCATTCAATCCCAGTTTTTGTTTAAACTGCAGAGGTTGGGAAGACCAGCACGTTATCGTCATGCACAACGTGTATGCGTTCCCTGTCGTGCTATTCGGCTCCGTTTCTGCTTAATCTTATCGGATTTTTATGTCACACACTGCGCTCGGTTACGTTTCCATGATCGGCGTTACATGTGTTCCTGACCATTTCCCACAGCAGCTTGTTGATGGAGCCCGGCAACTGCCAGTTTTCTCACATGCCTTTGTGTTGCGTATCGTAGGAGGTAGTCTGACAGCTACCTGGCAACTGTTTGACACCCCCGTCAAAATTGTATCCACAAAACCAACCATCACTCACTGGCATGACATCCCCGCCCCTCCCGATTTGCCTGATGTTTAGTTCGTTCAACCTTCGATCAAAAGGTACTGGTTCGAATGTTACTTATGGTTGGATTTCCGACTCAATACCGAGCAGTTGGCCTAAGTGGTGACGTGATTGAACGACCAAATCGGTAATGGGCGCAAAATGACCTCTGCAGTCGACGCGCCACTAAACAACAATCCACCACCACCACCACCAAATCGGTTGAAAGCTCTGTAGAAATCCGCAGGCACTCCTTTGCGAGGAAGGCCGTGCGGTTCAACGCACAAGAACCCATTTTCATCAATTCATTCTCAAGTCCCGCTAGTCTGTAAAATGTGAAACTTCTTTCTCCGGTTCTTTCCTCCTTTTCATCTCTGTGACGTCATGTAGATGAACTGTTGAACAAATACGGAAAACCGACCCTTAGCGGAAATTGTCAGTGGCCTCTGTTTGGACATCGTCAGCCATGCATATTGTGGCATCACCAGTTGGGTATTGTGGGACGTCGTCAGCCATGTACGGTGGGACGGTCGTCAGTGATGCATGGTGGGATATTTTTCGAGAGTTGTTTGGTAGGACAGAAGTTAGTGGTATATGGTGAGACGGTCGTCAGTGGAATATGGTGGGACGGTCGTCAGTGGTATATGGTGGGACGGTCGTTAGTAGTATATGGTGGGACGGTCGTCAGTAGTATATGGTGGGACGGTCGTCAGTAGTATATGGTGGGACGGTCGTCAGTAGTATATGGTGGGACGGTCGTCAGTAGTATATGGTGGGACGGTCGTCAGTAGTATATGGTGGGACGGTCGTCAGTAGTATATGGTGGGACGGTCGTCAGTGGAATATGGTGGGACTGTCGTCAGTGGTATATGGTGGGACGGTCATCAGTGGTATGTGGTGTGGCGGTCGTCAGTGGTATATGGTGTGGCGGTCGTCAGTGGTATATGGTGGGACGGTCGTCAGTGGTATGTGGTGTGGCGGTCGTCAGTGGTATATGGTGGGACGGTCGTCAGTGGAATATGGTGGGACGGTCGTCAGTGGTATATGGTGGGACGGTCGTCAGTGATATGTGGTGTGGCGGTCGTCAGTGGTATATGGTGGGACGGTCGTTAGTAGTATATGGTGGGACGGTCGTCAGTAGTATATGGTGGGACGGTCGTCAGTAGTATATGGTGGGACGGTCGTCAGTGGAATATGGTGGGACGGTCGTCAGTGGTATATGGTGGGACGGTCGTCAGTGGTATGTGGTGTGGCGGTCGTCAGTGGTATATGGTGGGACGGTCGTCAGTAGTATATGGTGGGACGGTCGTCAGTGGAATATGGTGGGACGGTCGTCAGTCGTATATGGTGGGACGGTCGTCAGTGGAATATGGTGGGACGGTCGTCAGTGGTATATGGTGGGACGGTCGTCAGTGGTATGTGGTGTGGCGGTCGTCAGTGGTATATGGTGGGACGGTCGTCAGTAGTATATGGTGGGACGGTCGTCAGTGGAATATGGTGGGACGGTCGTCAGTGGTATATGGTGGGACGGTCGTCAGTGATATGTGGTGTGGCGGTCGTCAGTGGTATATGGTGGGACGGTCGTCAGTGGTATGTGGTGGGACGATCGTGAGTGGTGTGCGGCCGTACACTGGTAAATTGACCACGTGGGAGCGACGGAGGGGTGGAGCGTTAATTTGATCCGCAGCTGGCGCCGCTGCTGGCTGAGGGTGCTCCATGCTCCCGAATTGTAACTGGAGCAGGGCGGGCCGTCTGTCTCGTGGCATGGCTCCGAATTTGCGTCGGAATCGGACAGCCCGGTCGGTTTATGGGATTCCGAAACCATTTCGGCCAATCTGGTACGGCAAATCTGGCCAGACATTTTCACAATTTAACTGTCCTGTTTTATTAGCGTTTTATGGCCTAGAATTGGACCAGGACGACCAGCACACCCAACCTCACCCAAGCTAAAAATATAATCCATGGACCTTGCTACTCCCTCAGTAGTTTGTGGGCGCTAAAACAGAACACACCCGATCCCATTATAGAGGACGTCTTATCACGTCGCAGATCGCTAGCTCAAGCTGGACGGGTTATTGTTTTCTGTTGGATTCGGGGCCGCGTGGGCATCGTGGGAAGCGAGGCTGCGTAACGAGGAGCCCAAGCCCCGTGCGATCTTTGCCGCTCTCTGGGAAGAAGTACTACCGGTCTATAACGACACATATCATCCATAAATACCAACATTGATGGGACATTCTGCCGGACAACAAACTAAAGGCGATCAAACCATGTTTTGGAGAGTGGGCCTCATCCTACCGAAGGACGAGACAGGATGAGGTCGTGCTCTGCCGCCTTCGGCTGGGGAACACCCACCCAACACACTACCATATGTGTTGTGGGGAGGACAAACCAAACTGCCCCCGATGTCACGCACCGCTGTCAGTGATTCATGCCTTGGTTTCCTGTCCCCTACTTGCTGATGATCGAAGACGCTTTTTGGACCCGTACTGTAACTCTAACTCCGCGATCATCTGAGTAACCACTCGCGCGTTGTTACTTCGGGATCTTTTTCGTTTTCTATCGTATGTCAACTTCAGAGCTATTTACACCTCTCACTGACATGCAAGAGTAGACACTTTTAATGATCTGCTTACACTCCGAGGATTAATGCTAGTCTGCTGGCACCAACCTACTTGAACTGCTTACCTACCATTGTTATGGGCGCTATATGATCATCGCGGTCGATGCGCACCGAAGCCCAAATAGCCGAACAACGCTTCCTGCATTTCTGAATCGTGCATTTTTCTTACAGGTGTTCAGTATAAAAAGGCAATAAAGTGAGTAATGCCACCAATAGTCGTTTCTGCGTTCATAGCCCAGTCTGTTCTTGTGTGTATACTAAAAAGAATTCAAATGAGTCAAGAGTTGAAATCAATTCATTTGATGCGGGTTAGGCCCATATTGTAACAAACTTGTGCCAGTTATCCGACCGGTGCCTTTTCATCGCACTGAGCTCCAAGGACGGCGTTCGACGTGTCAGAAAGAAGCCAGTCGCGTGCGACAGGACAGGTGTGGAGCCAACCAAGCGCGGTTCACTCCTCCAAGTGAGATGTCACTTGGAATTGCCGAATTTAGCACCAATTGAATTGCAGACCGGATTTCATGGAGCACGGGGTGGGGGATTAGCGGTCGCAAATAGTGCCGTCAAGACAAATTGTGGCCAGAGCCGAGCACGGCTCATCAAATTGAGAAGTTTTGCCGCACGATGCCGCAATTATTTCCAGCCGTCGCGACAATAGTCGAACGTGCCTGTCGATTCCAGTCACGTCGAGAAGCCGCCCGCTTAATATCACACGCACGTCTAAACTCTGCGCTCGGAATTTCCATTGGCGTCACACCTCGGAGCGACGCTCTTTCGCTACTGGCGTGTTGTCCCCCGAACCAGCTGCTCACTGGCCAGGAACTGTTTTTCGTCGTTATCGTTTAATTTCGTGACTTTCGGCCGGCAAGTGGGAAAGATTAGCGATGCTAGATATAGTCTCAGCAGCTGAAGATGTCGCGGTCGCCGATGTCGGGTCGCCAGTCAGAAGCGATACGGGCAATGCGAGACATCACGGCGACGACACGGCCCATAGGCGTTCCGCCAATCTGCTTCAGAACTCTCAGGGAACCAGGTGCGTTTCGGACGACTATAGGAAGTGGTTCCGGACGTGTGCGGGTTCCGTCCGCACGTGGTATCTGTGGGTGGTCATTTTGTGCAGCTCGTGTGTCGGTCTAGGTAGAGCGGTGCCGGTTACCACACGTTCGCGAGTCAGTTGAGGGGTGCAGCCAGTATTCAGTGGTTCATTCGTAATATGTAGGTATCTGTCCAGTATCACACGGTCTACTTTTAGCTATTTCAGCTTGACTAGCGTTGTGTATGCGTGTCTGTGACGTTGCACATCGGTTTCAATGCGTGCTCGGAAGTAAGCGCATTTTGAGCCCGTCTTGATGCAGCAGCTTCGCCAGACTGCCACGCAGTATCGTGGGTGAGGACTCACCAGAAACACGGGCGCCTCCACCGGGAGTGGTCGGGCTGCGCACGCACACGGCGTCGCAGCCGGGCTAGTCCGGTCAGGATGCAGTAGCAGGTGCACATAATACACCGATCACGTTCTCACAGGTCAGGGTCGTACATGTGCCGTCACCCAGTATCCTGGCAGACTGTGAGGGTGAAATTTCCCAGGTCAGGGTCGTACATGTGCCGTCACCCATTATCTTGGCAGACTGAGGGTGAAATTTCCCAAGTCAGGGTCGTACATGTGCCGTCACCCAGTATCTTGGCAGACTGTGAGGGTGAAATTTCGTAGTCTCAAACCGTATGGAAAAGTTAATTGGCTGCATTTTGGTGGCGTGACTTGATGATCATCTCGTGTTTAAAAATAAATATTTTCAATCTATTCTGAATATATCAATTCAGAGGAATCAATAGTGGTTTACACACGTGTTTTAGTCTTGAAGTATCAGATGATGTTCCTCTATCAAAGAGCTGGTCGTCATCGGCTTAAATACGTATCAGATGATGTTTCTCTATCAAAGAGTTGGTCGTCATCGGCTTAAATACGTATCAGATGATGTTTCTCTACCAAAGAGCTGGTCGTCATCGGCTTAAATACGTATCAGATGATGTTTCTCTATCAAAGAGCTGCTCGTCATCGGCTTAAATACGTATCAGATGATGTTTCTCTACCAAAGAGCTGGTCGTCATCGGCTTAAATACGTATCAGATGATGTTTCTCTACCAAAGAGCTGGTCGTCATCGGCTTAAATACGTATCAGATGATGTTTCTCTATCAAAGAGCTGGTCGTCATCGGCTTAAATACGTATCAGATGATGTTTCTCTATCAAAGAGCTGGTCGTCATCGGCTTAAATAACAATTTAGCAGTCGCGTATATGTTGCGGCATGTCATTTGTGAAGGGCACAGAGCATAATGTCGAGCCTTGCACCGCTCGGTGTAAGAGCGGTTAGTCGGAACAATCCTTGATATACTGAGTACGCTCCTGAAGCCAAGCGACGAACCACCGGTCGTCCATCCCATAGCGGCCTATTTTTTTTATAGCAGTCGGTTGCGTTTCACGTTCTTGAAAGCTTTATACGTGTCAGCTCTCACAAGTGTTATCATACCGCTATCGATTTCATCCGCCACATATGCTACGCTACCCAGTAGAGCCGTTTCAATGGCTAGACCGGGGCGAAATCAGCACCGCTCGCGACATAAAGTATGATGACACGTCAGATAATTCATGAGCCGAGTGCAAGTCACACGTTCACAGTTTGGCGATAACTGGCAAAATATAAATGAGCCTACAGTCGCCGAATCCTATCGCGTCTCGGCTCCCATGTTGGGAACAACGACAGCCGCTTTCCGAGAGGACAGCTCACGGCTGACAATGCTGTTATTAATAGCGTGCAGTAGATGTGGCCCACATACCGAAACGCCGAAAGTCGTTCCAGCCACTGCGACGGTGATGCCGTCAGCGTGGCCGGCTCGCGACGGTGCCATTCGTCGCAACGCCGGCGACAGGTCCTGCAGCGTGACCGAGCGCGGAGTGAACGCTCCGCTGCGGACGGACGGCCTGAGCGTCTCCGCAGCAGCGTGGGCACGAGTGGTCTAGTGGTGAGATGCTCGTCTCACAATCGAAAGATTGTCGGTTCGAGTCTCACCTGTCGCTACTCTTCGCTCGCGACGTGGACGACGAATCGGCGTGAGAGATTGGCGACGCTATGTGACTCAACGGTCGACGTGTCGTCAAAACCAATAACCAACCAATCTCTGCGGCGTGCGCCGGCGACAGCTCATGAGCGACAGCGGAACAAACACGCACTACACACGCATTCAAGCGATCGTCCCATTCCGCTGGCTGGATTCCATGGCGATCAGGGTCTGGTGGTGGCGTTTTGAACGACACTAGAAAACGGCGGCTATCTTTCGATGTTGATGAGTTCGAACTGCTGAAGGATGTTTGGAAATACTCTTCGCACGCACGCTGCTGGGCAGTTTTCACCGAGATCCGACGGTCGCGCTACTGGCGCTCTGCGTCGCCTCACGGTGTTGGCTCCATGTCGACGAGTGTTTGGTCCCGTGCTTGGTCCCCTGCTTCCATGGCACCGCTGACGTATTCATTTTGCAGACGGAGTTGTGACGGATGTCGCAACGTGACCTCCGCAACTGACAGGTGTAAGTCGATGATGGGGCTCCATGTCGATAACCATGCATCACATTTCCCCGATGTCTGCGTTGTATCATAAATAGGCGGCCAGTCGGCTACTAATAGGCGCACACACAGAACGTGTTGATTTAAGCGTCACACGAAGCGAGACAGTGATTATTTACGGTTGATGGCACTGACGTCGGTGACGGCTGCGGTGGCTACGTAACGGTCGCTGATATTTACTCTGAACCACTCGCGCGTTAGCGGTAAGATCTGGTCTGTTTGTGATGAGCTGGTCAGTAAGAGAAGGGTTCGGTCCGGGTCGAGTGGGGTAAGGTTTGGTCTATTTGCACATGCATGGACTTATATCGTGTGCAACAACTGATCATGCAGGTCCTCCAATGCTGGTGCAGTCCCCCCCCCCCCCGCCGAGGGGGCGGTAAATATCACTAACGACGATGGGCCTGCGGGTCTCTCGGCTGCAACCATAGGGGCGGCGGAGGGTATACACGCCCGCTCAGTCGTCATGCTGTTGCGGTAGATAACGGCAGCGCCATCGCCGGACCGTTCTCTGTCTTGTCCCTGAATGGAATATCCAGAGAAAGCAAGCGTAGCATTGTCCTTGGCATCGTCCACTCAGCAGTGTCGCAACGTGTTCAACGTCATCTGCCGAAGCGACCAGGAGCTGAAGGTGCGCCACTACACCTTCACCGTACATGGTATTGTCCATTCGACAGAGTGTCACAACGTGTTCACCCTCATCTGCCGGAGCAACCAGGAGCTGAAGGAGCGCCACTACACCTTCACCATCAGTGCCGAGGACGTGCCGAAGGAGCAGTTTCTGCGCACGCTCTGCCGACAGATGGCGCACGCCACCTGTCGCGCAGACGCTGTGAGTATGACGTCATACGTTCACATGCCGTCGCACAGGCGTCCCGTGTTCGTTCCTGCAAGGTGGGAGTTTGGTTGATGAACGATGTTGCGTTTTCTCTGGGGAAAAGGTTTCTGTCTGCCGACGAGATCGTCGGTCGGTATTGTTCACCTCATCTTTCCCCGTCCCTGGGGAGGCGGCTGACGTTGGAGCCGACGCGGTCTGGGGGACGCGACAGCGGGCCGGCCGGGTTGGCGCGCCGGAGGCCCTCTAATTCCTCGGCGATATTTATATTTTTAACTGAAATTCTGCTTGGTTCATGCCTGCTCATTTTAAACTGAGTTATCCGGGTGGCTTAATCGCGTTGGAGTGCAGAAATAGAAACAGTTGGGGTGTGCAAGCTGTCTGCCACTACTGGGGAGTACTGCACTGTTATGTCAGGGCGTCCACCGGAACGACTGCTGCCTTCCACTGCCATTACCGTGCGCCACTGCATCAGCTTCATTACCAATATCAACATTATGCTATCAATACCATCAATCCTCAAGCATTCCTGCAAGACTGATTTCGTGCGAATGATCAAAACTGGTCGAAGCGCCCTAAAGCCCAAGACTGATTTCGTGTGGGTGAACGGTCGACCTCTTTTGTTGTTGCCTTATCCTTGCGGTGCTGGAAACGTAATTCTCGAGCTGGGCTCCGACAATCGCATTTATCTGCCGCAGAGGACCCTGCGCTGACAACGTGCCATCATGCTGTGTCGTGCTGTGTTGTACTGTGCTGTACTGTGCTGTGCTATGCTGTGCTGTGCTGTACTGTGCTGTGCTGTGCTGTGCTGTGCTGTACTGTACTGTACTGTACTGTACTGTACTGTGCTGTGCTGTGCTGTGCTGTGCTGTGCTGTGCTGTGCTGTGCTGTGCTGTACTGTACTGTACTGTACTGTGCTGTACTGTGCTGTGCTGTACTGTACTGTACTGTGCTGTGCTGTGCTGTGCTGTGCTGTGCTGTACTGTGCTGTGCTGTGCTGTACTGTGCTGTGCTGTACTGTGCTGTGCTGTGCTGTGCTGTTGTGCTGTACTGTACTGTACTGTACTGTACTGTGCTGTGCTGTGCTGTGCTGTGCTGTGCTGTACTGTACTGTACTGTACTGTACTGTACTGTACTGTACTGTACTGTACTGTACTGTACTGTACTGTACTGTACTGTACTGTACTGTACTGTACTGTGCTGTGCTGTGCTGTGCTGTGCTGTGCTGTGCTGTGCTGTGCTGTGCTGTGCTGTGCTGTGCTGTGCTGTGCTGTGCTGTACTGTGCTGTGCTGTGCTGTGCCGTGCCGTGCCGTGTCGTACCGTGTTGTGCCGTACCATGCCGTAGCGTGCCGTGTTGACAAAAGAAGAGCTACTATCACGTACAGGGGACGAGTGGTCTAGGGGCAAGATGCTCGTCTCACAATCGAAAGATTGTGGGTTCGAGTCTCACCTGTCGCTACTCTTCGCCCGCGACCAATCGGCGTGAGAGATTGGCGACTCTATATGACTCAATGGTCGGCGTGTCGTAAAAACCAATAACCAATCAACCAACCTACTATCACGTACATGAGATCACATTTCTTCAGCATATCATGGTTACATCGTCACATGCACAGATGGCTCAAAGACTGACACCGGCGTGGGTAGTGCCTTCGTTAGAGGATTCACCACAACATCTTTCCCCCTACCGCCACACGCCACGGTCTTCACTGCCGAGTTGATGGCCATCAGCAAAACCCTTGCATACATCGAGGTCGACGGCGAGGTTTTACATGCTATTTTGACAGATTCTCTGCGCAGTCTTTCGGCCTTGCGCAGTGTTAACCAGCAACATGTCATTGTACGATACATTTTATCACAACTTACTTCGCTACATCGCATGGGAAAACAAGTAACACTGCTGGATCCCAGCACATGTCGGCAATGCCGACTCGGCATACGTGGTAATGAGCTGGCAGATCAGGTTGCAAGGTGTGCAGCACAAGCGCCAGTAGTCACGTGCTCCCACTTTCAGTCAGTGACCACTACCCAATTATCTCATAATTTATTCTCAGACAGTCGCAGGGCAAATAGGACCACGTGAAGTTCAACAAATGAAAGGAAATCAAACCACACTTAGCGCTGTGACCCTCGTCCTTCAGCCAAACTAGAAAGGACGAGGTGGCCATCTGTCGTCTCAGAATTGGTCACACGCTAGCAACACATAAGTATTTATTGTGCGGGGACGAAAGTCCGAAATGTGTGAGGTGTGATGCCGCGCTAACTGTGCACCATGTGCTGGTGGCGTGCCCAGCATATCCAGAAGAATGCAGGCGGCACTTCGGATATGATGCTAATACTCTGACGTTGGTGGACTTACTGGGAAATGATTCCCGATTTATACATAATAGAGCAGTTTTGGGCTTCCTTGCGGAGATAGGATTTCAAGTAATTTATGCACCTGTCTAGCTGATAACTTGCTTCTCCAGATACCTTCTACTCGGATGTGACAATCTGACGCATGCTGAAGCAAGCTTGTTATGGGTGCAATACGATCCACATGGGTTGACGCGCCATAACACCCCAATAATCATCACCGTGTCGTGCCGTGACGTGCCGCACTGTGCCGTGTCGTACTGTGCTATGTCATACTGTGCCATACGGTACCGTACCCTACCGTACGGTATGGCACAGTGGACTGTGCCATGCTGTGCTGTGCCGTGCCGTGTTATGCCGTGTCGTACCATGCCGTGTCGTACCATGCCGTGTCGTACCATGCCGTGACATACCATACCGTGCCATACCATACCGTGCCATACCATACCATGCCGTGCCATACCGTGCTGTGTTATGCCGTGTCGTACTGTGTTATGCCGTGTCGTACCATGCCGTGCCATACCATACCATGCCTTGCCATACCGTGCTGTGCCGTGTCGTACTGTGTTATGCCGTGTCGTACCATGCCGTGCCATACTGTGCCGTGCCATACCGTGCTGTGCCGTGTCGTACTGTGTTATGCCATGCCGTGCTGTGCCGTGCCATACCGTGCTGTGCCATACCGTGCTGTGCCATACCATGCCGTGCTGTGCCATACCATACCATGCCGTGCCATACCATGCCGTGTCATACCGTGCTGTGCCGTGCCGTACTGTGGTGTCGTGCCGTGTCATACCGTTGACTATGTGTCTATTGCTGTGTCAGGAGAATTTCCTCACCGTGCTGGACCCGCAGTACCTGGACATTGACAGCAGCGAAGTCACTGCCTCCAGTACTCTCAGCCGTGTGTCAAAGTAAGTGTCAAAGTCATCTGATGCACGGCCGCACATCTCATGCAACGCGCGCACGCATACACACACGCACACACTTGTCGAAAAGTGGGCGGCGTGCAGTGGACAGCCGGTGGCGTGGCCTGGCTTCATCTGGCTTCGTCTGGCGGTGACGGCGTGCAGTGGACCGCCAGTGACGTGTTCTGGCTTCATCTGGCGGTGGCGGCGTGCAGTGGACCGCCAGTGACGTGTTCTGGCTTCGTCTGGCGGTGGCGGCGTGCAGTGGACCGCCAGCGGCGGTGTTCTGGCTTCGTCTGGCGGTGGCGGCGTGCAGTGGACCGCTAGCGGCGGGGTCTGGCTTCATCTGGCGGTGGCGGCGTGCAGTGGACCGCCAGTGACGTGTTCTGGCTTCATCTGGCGGTGGCGGCGTGCAGTGGACCGCCAGTGACGTGTTCTGGCTTCGTCTGGCGGTGGCGGCGTGCAGTGGACCGCCAGTGACGTGTTCTGGCTTCATCTGGCTTCATCTAGCGGTGGCGGCGTGCAGTGGACCGCCAGTGACGTGTTCTGGCTTCATCTGGCGGTGGCGGCGTGCAGTGGACCGCCAGTGACGTGTTCTGGCTTCATCTGGCTTCATCTGGCGGTGGCGGCGTGCAGTGGACCGCCAGCGGCGGGTCTGGCTTCATCTGGCGGTGGCGGCGGCCGTGGCGCCAAATGGCGCCGCCGCCGCCACTCTGCCGCCCGGCGCCCACCCGTAATTCAATACGGGCCTGGAGATCGCTCAGAGCGGCGGACGTCCAGCTGGGGTCGGCTGGTCGGCACGGCCGATACGGTCGGCACGGCGTGGCCCGACACTGCCGATGGGGCCCCGCTGTCACCACCTCCGTCACCACTCTTGACCTCCGATACCGTCGGCACGGCGTGGCCCGACACTGCCGATGGAGCCCCGCTGTCACCACCTCAGTCACCACTCTTGACCTCCGATACCGTCGGCACGGCGTGGCCCGACACTGCCGATGGAGCCCCGCTGTCACCACCTCCGTCACCACTCTTGACCTCCGATACCGTCGGCACGGCGTGGCCCGACACTGCCGATGGAGCCCCGCTGTCACCACCTCCGTCACCACTCTTGACCTCCGATACCGTCGGCACGGCGTGGCCCGACACTGCCGATGGAGCCCCGCTGTCACCACCTCCGTCACCACTCTTGACCTCCGATACCGTCGGCACGGCGTGGCCCGACACTGCCGATGGAGCCCCGCTGTCACCACCTCCGTCACCACTCTTGACCTCCGATACCGTCGGCACGGCGTGGCCCGACACTACCGATGGAGCCCCGCTGTCACCACCTCCGTCACCACTCTTGACCTCCGATACCGTCGGCACGGCGTGGCCCGACACTGCCGATGGAGCCCCGCTGTCACCACCTCCGTCACCACTCTTGATACGCCACTTCTGACCCGATGCACTAACGTTATCTACAATGATAACCCCTCGGGGTACTCGGGGACGAGTGGTCTGGGGGTAAGATGCTCGTCTCGCAATCGAAAGATTGTGGGTTCGAATCTCACCTGTCGCTACTCTTCGCCCGCGACCAATCGGCGTGAAAGATTGGCGACGCTATATGACTCAGCGGTCGACGTGTCGTAAAACCAATAACCAACCAACCCTCGGGGTACTCCACTTGCTTTGTCGCCATCTTCACCTGCTTACTCAGATCAACTATCACGCCCCACCCCCGCCCCCCCCCCGCCCATGATGCACACTGCTTTCAGCTAACTCACTCTTGGGGACGAGTGGTCTAGGGGTAAGATGCTTGTCTCACAATCGAAAGGTTGTGGGTTCGAGTCTCACCTGTCGCTACTCTTCGCCCGCGACCAATCGGCGTGAGAGATTGGCGACGCTACATGACTCAACGGTCGACGTGTCGTAAAAACCATAACCAACCAGCTAACTCACTCCATTTTTATAACTGGTATTTCCCCTAGTATATTTAGATATAATGGATGCCGGACACCTCTGACAAATGTGGCTCACCGCAATTACTAGTTCAGTTCATTTCCTAATTGAAAATCATTGAGTCGGAATATCTGTATTCTAAATAGTGCCGACGATGGAGATGTTAAGGTAAATAATGCAGCCCGAGTTAAGCCTGGAATGTCCATTCTCTATGAAGCTTCATAAAGTACTAACACCCCACCAACAAATTCACTGTCATTTAAACAACTCTTCCAGAAGGTTAAAGCAAACAATGTACAGCGCTAGACGAATTTCACTATCAAAAGAAAACAAGCGTATCAAGAAGCAAGTGAAGCCACATAGCTAATTTACGCAGCACACAGCAAAAGCAAACTAACCTTCCACTAGCAAAAGCTCATCTTAAGAAACACTGGTCTACTCTTCCTTCTTCATGACTTGTATCCCCGACCTGTCCTCCCTCAGTCCGATAGCAGCTTCCGCGTCTTCCTGGAACAAGAGCAGAGGTGTCGCGATGGAAGGTTCGAGGCGCGCGAACAAATCCGACCAGCGGAATTATATGCACCGGATACAAAACCGAGCTAACTTATGTATCATTTAGAATGAAAAGAAAGTAGCGTGGCGAGAAAACAAATCTATCCGTCAGGAAATCGTACGAATATTTTTAGTGGCTCTTTCCACTGCGCTTATCGGAAATGCCTGCCTTCTCTTACCCACGGCATCTTCCTTATTTCCTTTCGAAGACCAACTCCTCTACTGACGCCGTGATTTGCACCGCAATCACTCCGTTGACACCTCGCAACTTCTTGCTATTCTGGCAGGTAATCAGAACTTCTGCTTATTTCGATTTCACTTCTCCCACTGTGAGCGCGATGCCTACCAACCATCTGTTTAAATAAATCTCCACTTGCACCAGCAACTAACCAAACTAACCAATTGCGCAGTAATCGAACTCATACGCGTTGCCGCATTTGAACAGATTATTTGACCGAATCAAAGCATTCGTAGGCCTTTTGAACAAAAACCTTCTGACGGTGTGCTTTCTGACCGCAGCCGGTAAACCTGACCGTAATCCCTCTGAACGTAGATCTTGTGAGCAGATCTTGCCACCACATATGTATTGGTGGGTCCGTAATCCCTCTGAACGTAGATCTTGTGAGCGGATCTTGCCACCACATATGTATTGGTGGGTCCGGAATGCCGTCTCGATAGGTCGGTTCGTTGTAGTGTCGACCTGCACTGATTGCCCCTGTCCTGGCAAGACAGGGTTCGAGTCGCTCCATGCACTTGCATGACGCCCGATTAGTAGGGTTAGCTGGCAACGAGCCTCATGTGGCCGGTGACACAGCAGTGGGGCGACCATGTCCGTGCATTGGAGGAGCGTTAAGCTGTCCGTAACAGTTATACAGTTGAACAGGACTTATCGGATTTTGAGGTGAATTTAGAATTAGCGAGAAAAAAACTACTGAGCTCAGGACCGTGGTCCGCAAAACCACCCCAGCAGCCATTCGGACTAAGGTTCTTAAAAATGGTCCGACACATACTGGCGTATTTGCGACCGTCCATGTTCCCAGAGAAGGGGGATCAACACCATGACCTTATATCTACACAAGGGCGGAGCTGTGAAGAAAAGCATTGGTGGGATGCTAACAGTGGAGCTGGTGGGCTAACGAATGGGGAAGACGGCTGCCTCATGTGGTATCATGCTCAAATCAGAAATGATTGGGCGGGGGGGCGACCACGGCAGTGACTCGTACCCCTTCAAGACGTAGAAAGCTTCACATATGTATTCCGTTGACTTAATAACTGTTTGTACTTGGGATAAACGAAAAAACGGTTGGATGGGAAGCTGGTTATGTGATTCCGATAATGCGAAAATGAACCAAACCGGACCAATGATGCAACCAGCCACCCCAGGCGTGTGTCATCGATTTCGGAGCCATCGGATTCCTTCCTGAAGCTCATGTCCAGTACCGTCGGGAGGACGCCTTATACGTTTGGAACGGTGTTGGATACATTCAATTACGCATTCAAGAGCATCGCAATTCAAGGTCAATATAGGCCAGGAACAAACATGCCAAATTGCATGTGTGTCATATCGTGACTATGACATCAGCTTCTTCACCAACATTATGTCACGGGGTAAAGCTAAATGACATAAATATGGGGTAAATATTAGGAACCACGAAATCGTGTAACCTCAGCTTGCACCCAGGATCAGGCTGTGCGGTGCATATTTTGTCAGGTAGGGCAATGATGCATGCTCATGGTGCGAAACGTTGTCAGGAACTCGAAAATCGAAAGCAAACAAACATCTCTGAGACACGAGTGCTTCTTGCCTCAAATCGTCTGTGCCCTTGGATGTTTGTGCTGGGTGGTGTTTGGATTGTTTTCGCGATGCTGTGACTGTTTCAAGTCCGGACGCGTCTGCATTCTGTCCTTGCCGGCTGCCGATGCGGACATGTCCGCCTATGAAGTGCTGTATCCATGAGATATGTGCTTACTTTTGGTGAAGGAAAGCCGAAAACAAGATGAGAGTAAGGGGCGTCGATAGCTCAATGATTAAGCTGAGCGTCTGGCACGCCAGAGGCACTTGGTTCGATTCCCCTGCGATGCCCGCCCTTCCTGTCAGGGTGAGAGGCAGGCAACGCTACATGTCATCAGCTGCCGAGTGCGTCGTAAAGCCACAATCAACCAACCATGATGCAAGTAAGCTAGCAATGCATGTAAATATGTTGCATAATTACGCCACCATCTGGAGTCATCGGCACTACTAGTGTTGCTGCAGGGCTGGCCTGGATCATTCAGATTATACATTCATTCGTTTATTTTGCGTTGTCACAGAAGACGTGCCAACAATTGGCTATCATATCATTTGTATAGTATTCATTTAATAACTTCCATTCGATTGCCAAACCAATCTGAAGTACGTGCAATTCCCGGGACCTACTGAAAGCGAACTCAAGATTGATATTTTTGTTTGGCGGCTGTGACGTCGAGAACGTTATTGAGTCCGTTCGACCTCCCTCTCTGGGCCGGGAAATGCCGCATTAAGTAACATTATTAAATGCCCGTGGTGAGCTCGGTGGCCGGCTGACATGCCGGGATCATCTCCGGCCTCCCTCCCACGCACCACGGGCGGAGTCGGGTCTGGTCGCGTTGTTTTCGCCGTTTGGCACACCTACTGAACGCTTATTTTGGAGACGATTTGGCTTGATACGTCTGAAATCCAACCCACCCAGGTCTTGGAATCACCAGCCATCAGAACCCATATGGCTTGAATCTACCAAGATGAAGGCATCATTTGTGGCTTGGATCGGTGACAGTCGCCGCGCCAGTCACGCCGGAAACGGCCAGCGTCCGGTCGGACACCGACGCCGGCCGCCATTTTACGATGGCCCACGCAGAGGCTGGGTACTGATATGGGAAGATAAGGGTGCCGTTGTGGGAGGCCCAGATAGTGTAGTGGATGGTGATTTATTTATGGGGAAGCTGGAAGAAAAAAACATTGCAGTCTTTCCAGATCTGTGAGTGTGGGAAAGGCATGTTGACGGCGCTTTGCAGTGATCCAGGAAGGCCGTAACGCAGAGCTGCACCAACACCCAAATAGTTCGTTTCCAGATATATATTTAACAGTCGAGAGGGAGACTGGTGGTACTCTACCACCAGTAGGGTGGTAGGGTCGAGGTCTGTTGGGGAGGCGTCTAAATTTCGGCCCATGGAGCTGGCTGGGGAAAATCGAACATCGATGGTACTTTCACAATTAAGATACTAGAGAAAAGCTCAAACACCTCGCTCCGAACTCCCGTGGCACAAGTGTATGAGATTGTGCAGTATGTGGCGGATCAGTAAATGGGTGGCATGAATAAGCTTCGCAAAATACCCACTGATGTGCATTTGTTACACCGCTTCACGCGCTCGTATTTAGCCCCCGGCTGGTAGGGTCAGTTGGCAGCTGGCCCGGTAAGGCCGGGGACGAGCTACCGGGGCGGCCGTGTCCTTGCATTGACGGCCGTGTCCTCGCATTGACGGCACGTTAAACTCCCGGTCAAGATTCCGCCGTTGAACTGGAATTCATGGATCGGGGAGTGTGGCCCAGGTTCACGCAACAAGCTCTGCTTAGCAATAGGACCCTAGTTCATAAAGTCAACCCAGCAAGAATTCGGACTAATTTTTTAGTGATTGATTTTTTTCGAACTGTTTCAACCGGTCCGACAGCACCAGGCTGACGGAAGAAATCGTGCGATTGTCTAAAGCTGCCAATGATAAAATATAAAGCGGTAAGAACAATCTGTTCTCCACTGTGTCGTGGCACTGCACGCATCGAGTATGTTGCGGATGTCGCGCATTCGCAACGTTCAGACATTCGCGCACTGTTGCGCGAATGTCTGCAGTTTCTTGGTTTCCATCAGCATTTGTTCCGTGCCGGCTGCTGCAGGGAGCCGGTGTAATTTGAGGAGCACAGCTGGGCGTGCGATTGTCGGGCGGGGCCACAACAGCTGAGATGTGCCGGCCGTGTGTGGGGCGGGGCCACAACAGCCGAGATGTGCCGGCCGTGTGTGGGGCGGGGCCACAACAGCTGAGATGTGCCGGCCGTGTGTGGGGCGGGGCCACAACAGCTGAGATGTGCCGGCCGTGTGTGGGGCGGGGCCACAACAGCCGAGATGTGCCGGCCGTGTGTGGGGCGGGGCCACAACCGCTGAGATGTGCCGGCCGTGTGTGGGGCGGGGCCACAACCGCTGAGATGTGCCGGCCGTGTGTGGGGCGGGGCCACAACAGCTGAGATGTGCCGGCCATGTGTGGGGCGAGGCCACAACAGCCGAGATGTGCCGGCCGTGTGTGGGGCGGGGCCACAACCGCTGAGATGTGCCGGCCGTGTGTGGGGCGGGGCCACAACCGCTGAGTGTGGGTGTGGGGGGACACAGCTGAGATGTGCCGGCCATGTGTGGGGCGGCGGCCGTGTGGGGCGGGGCCACAACAGCCGAGATGTGGCCGTGTGTGGGGCGCGGCCACAACAGCTGAGATGTGCGGGCCGCTGTGGGGCGGGCCACAAAGCCGAGATGTGCCGGCCTGGGGGGCGAGCCAAACGGATGTGCCGGCCGTGTGGGGCGGGGCCACAACCGCTGAGATGTGCCGGCCGTGTGTGGGGCGCGGCCACAACAGCCGAGATGTGCCGGCCGTGTGTGGGGCGGGGCCACAACAGCCGAGATGTGCCGGCCGTGTGTGGGGGGGCCCTGAGATGTGCCGGCCGGTGGGGCGGGGCCACAACCGCTGAGATGTGCCGGCCATGTGTGGGGCGGGGCCACAACAGCCGAGATGTGCGGGCCGCGTGTGGGGCGGGGCCACAACAGCCGAGATGTGCCGGCCGTGTGTGGGGCGCGGCCACAACAGCTGAGATGTGCCGCGCCACCGAGTCGGTGCCGGCCGCCTGTTTTGGCCAGGCTGGCTGCTGCCGCATCAGTAGATACGGATATGACGTGTCGGATGCGATGAGCTGCACTGTGCGGGCACGGTGAGTGCATGCGTCACGTGAGCTACGTATGCGTCAGATGTGTGTCGCGGTATGCTGCGTGACCCATGGGTGCGTCACGTGCGTGTGTGGGTAAGTCACGTGATGCTTTGGTGCGTCACGTGTGTGCTCGGGTAGGCTCCGTGACTCGTGGGTGCGTCACGTGTGTGTTGTGTGTAAGCCACGCGGCCCGTCGGCGAGGCGCGGGCTGGGTGCGATGCGTCTGGCGTCGTCGTCTGTGACATCACGTGACACATTGATGCGTCACGTGCGGCTGGGGAGCGCAGCTATGTCACGCGCTCGGCGGGTGTGTCGACAGGTGGCACGTGTCGCGTGAGTGGGGTGGAGGGCGGCGGCGGCCCCGCCGGGACGCATACGGTCCGCGACAGACGGTGGCGGCTGAATCTTGTGCTGCTGGGGCTGAGTTGTTCCCCTTGCCGCTCGCCAGGATGCGATGCCTCGGCCAGCATGCAGTGCAGTGCAGACGGGGACTGACCAGGGACCACCATAGCACAGGGACTGGCCGGGGGCCACCATAGCACAGGGGCATTACCGAGGACCACCATAGCACAGGGACTGGCCGGGGGCCACCATAGCACAGGGGCATTACCGAGGACCACCATAGCACAGTGGCCGATCGAGGACCACCATAGCATAAAGATCGGCCAGGAACCACCATAGCACATGGACTGGCCAGGAACCACCATAGCGGTCAGTTGATGCTGCAATAACCCACCGGCAGCTGCAAAACTGAGATTCCCGTTTTTTTTTGCGACCGGATTCCCTTCACCCAGCACATCCATAATGGAACGTCTGAGGCGTTGGTTCAATACCAGTAAGTCGATCAGGGCGCGAGCCAGACTGGAGCATGCCGGGCTGGTTATGGATTCTGACCACCACCACCACCACCACCACCACCACCACAGGATCTGCCATCCTACCATCACTAGTCAGCTGGCTCCGGTGGTCCTGTAGTGGTGGTAGGTGAGCTTCCTATGGTGGTCCTGTAGTGGCGGTAGGGAGCCTCCTCGGGTGGTCCTGTAGTGGCGGTAGGTGAGCCTCCTCCGGTGGTCCTGTAGTGGCGGTAGGTGAGCCTCCTCCGGTGGCCCTATAGTGGCGGTAGGTGAGCCTCCTTCGGTGGTCCTGTAGTGGCGGTAGGTGAGCCTCCTCCGGTGGTCCTGTAGTGGCGGTAGGTGAGCCTCCTCCTGTGGTCCTGTAGTGGCGGTAGGTGAGCCTCCTCCGGTGGTCCTGTAGTGGCGGTAGGTGAGCCTCCTCCGGTGGTCCTGTAGTGGCGGTAAGCGAGCCTCCTCGTGTGGTCCTTTAGTGGCGGTAGGTGAGCCTCCTCCGGTGGTCCTGTAGTGGCGGTAGGTGAGCCTCCTCCGGTGGTCCTGTAGTGGTGGTAGGTGAGCCTCCTCGGGTGGTCCTGTAGTGGCGGCAGGTGAGCCTCCTCCGGTGGTCCTGTAGTGGCGGTAGGTGAGCCTCCTCCGGTGGTCCTGTAGTGGTGGTAGGTGAGCCTCCTCCGGTGGTCCTGTAGTGGCGGTAGGTGAGCCTCCTCCGGTGGTCCTGTAGTGGCGGTAGGTGAGCCTCCTCCGGTGGTCCTGTAGTGGCGGTAGGTCAGCCTCCTCCGGTGGTCCTGTAGTGGTGGTAGGTGAGCCTCCTCCGGTGGTCCTGTAGTGGCGGTAAGCGAGCCTCCTCCGGTGGTCCTGTAGTGGCGGTAGGTGAGCCTCCTCCAGTGGTCTTGTAGTGGCGGTAAGCGAGCCTCCTCCGGTGGTCCTGTAGTGGCGGTAAGCGAGCCTCCTCCAGTGGTCTTGTAGTGGCGGTAAGCGAGCCTCCTCCGGTGGTCCTGTAGTGGCGGTAGGTGAGCCTCCTCCGGTGGTCCTGTAGTGGCGGTAGGTGAGCCTCCTCCGGTGGTCCTGTAGTGGCGGTAGGTGAGCCTCCTCCGGTGGTCCTGTAGTGGTGGTAGGTGAGCCTCCTCCGGTGGTCCTGTAGTGGCGGTAGGTGAGCCTCCTCCGGTGGTCCTGTAGTGGCGGTAGGTGAGCCTCCTCCGGTGGTCCTGTAGTGGCGGTAGGCGAGCCTCCTCCGGTGGTCCTGTAGTGGCGGTAGGTGAGCCTCCTCCAGTGGTCTTGTAGTGGCGGTAAGCGAGCCTCCTCCGGTGGTCCTGTTGTGGTGGCAGGTGAACGGCGGCCCAGTGTCAGCCAGCTGCCGGCGATGTCGGACCAGTTGAGAGCCGGTCGCGACAAGCCGCCGCTGGCGGTGGCCTCACTCAGTCACCAGCCACCCATCGATCGCCATCGACACCAGATCCGGCCTCATGGATGACCGTAGATCAGCGACCTTTCGCCTCCCGTCGCGACCAGCCGTCGCCAACGTCACGGCGGCACACGTCTGCTGAACGTCGCCAACGTCACGGCGGCACACGTCTGCTGAACGTCGCCAACGTCACCGCGGCACACGTCTGCTGAACGTCGCCAACGTTACCGCGGCACACGTCTGCTGAACGTCGCCAACGTTACCGCGGCGCACGTCTGCTGAACGTTGCTAGTATTGCAAGTATGCCATTGCTGGTATGCGTGTGCGTGTTCGCGATTGTGGCATTCAGTTGTAGTTTTCGGGAGAAGTGCACAGTCGGCGGTGTAGCGATGTGTGGGGATAGCTCCGGTTCCACCCCCGATAATTGCCGATGCTTCTTATGGACGAATCATTTCCAGGGCCGATGCTTCTTATGGGCGAATCATTTCCAGGGAAGTTTGCAGGACTTCTAGCCGCAGCTTGAATTGGATCAGAAGTAGTGTTAGCTTATTCAAAGACAGAAAGGCCGGAAATATGTGTTGACGGTCAGTGACACCAGATCAGGTCAAGTATCATGCATGTTGTAGAGTGCAATCTTGTGCAGAATACTGTTGTTACTCGTGAAGTCATCTGGATTCGGTTTCATTGCCGCCGAAGTCATGCGACATTGCATTGGATGGCCAACCAAGGACCTGATGTAAACTGACCTAGTGCGGTATGAATTTATTTGACCTGATTTGGCCTTTCTATGGAATTCATTTCCAGGCAGTGTGCGCATAGGCTAAGTGAGTTCAATCAATCTATACCATAATATATCTAATATCCCAGCGGGACCTAAGGTCAGATCTGAATGTGGACAGGTTACAGAGATATTTCAGTATCATATCATCAGGAACACATTGTGTATGCTTCAAAAGAGCTGTACCGGGGGTACCGGGGCTTGAATTTACTTGACCTAACGATACGGCGTGAGCACATCACCTTAGGATGTTCAGATATCAAACAGATGCACAGATTTTGCTTTAATGGAGACGTTGAACACGAACCCGACACACACACACACACACACACACACACACACACACACACGCATATATATATATGTATTCCAGGTAATTCCCCAAGAACAGGGGTCATGTCACTCGATTGACCTATGACCTTGCATCCTTGGACCTTGCATCGCCGAAAATGAAGAAATAGCCTGTGATATCTTTTTTATTGGGTGTTTCACGACGCACTTTATGCACGATCATGGCTAATGGCGCCGCCCACACTGTTTCGCCGGTGGGCCGCGGGATTTTGGAAATGTCCTGAGTGGTGCGAGTGTTGAACCCGGGATAGCCTGTGAGTTCAAAGCTATATTGGGTTCCAAATGGCATTTGTCGTGCCTCTAACGTGCATAGTCCAGGCGCAGACAGAGGGTGCCCCAACAGAGGCGCAGTCAGGGTCGCCCGCCTCCCCCTCCCGACAACCAAAAATAGACTAGATCAAACAAGAAACTTCGAGGTTGTCACCACTCAAAACCAGAAATTGTCGGTGTGCGGCAGGCCTCGGTTTGATAACATTTTTTTTCGTTCTTCCCTCACCCGCCCCCTTAGGAGAATCCTGGCGGTGCGCCTGGTGGAAATCATTAATTGTTATGTGATGCATTGGTTAAGCCGGGCGCAGCTCACAATCACAACGAATTAAGATATAATCAGTGTGCAGGCTAAAGATTAACACGACGCACGACACGATGGTAAGGCAGACCATTTAGGTTTATTGCTTTAAAGTAGATTACTACACGTGGAACTCTGTATGCGTTTGTTGCTGTTAATGCAACACCAACAGTTTGGAAAATTTAACATTAAGGCAATGTATTTCATGGAAAGAATGGGCGTAAAACTAACCTTTGTAACACCAATAATTTTGAGAGGCCTACACCTATGTAGACATGAAGCTTAAATGCTGAGGGATATTACAGTTTGGATATCTGAATCTGGTAGTGGTATGACATCAGAGGCGCAGCCAAGAGGTCCGGCCCTTCCCACCCTTATCAATAAAAAATACACTAGATCAAACAACACATTTATAATTTCACCACGCAAAACTATAAATATCTTATAACTATAACTATACTATACCGGTTATAACTATATCTTATAACTAAATAAAAGGGGCACATAATGTCTTTTGGCCCCCCGAAACCAACAGAAGTCAACTAAATTAAAATGCAGGAACCTTTGTCGAGGTTAAAAATAGCGTCTGGATGAAAGAATCTCCAATTTTAAAGGATTTAAACAAAAATAATTGTTTGGAAGCCAGTATGGTAGCATAGTAGATTCTGACACACATCGAGGGTTCCATGCTGCTCAAGTTCTGCTTACAGCAAGAATTGACAAAATCGAATCCGCCAGTGTGTACACGTGCACGAACGTTGACGTGGTACAAGACGTTGAACGTGAACGTGAACGTTTTGGTAAACAAGAACACAAATCCGGCAACATAGAAACGGTGGAGGTAGGCTGGGGCCTACACAGGAAATTATGTTGCCGATTATTATTTTTATTTTTTATTTAATTTTAATTGTAATTATTATTTTTTAAATGTGCCCCTTTTGCAAATAGTGGTCGAAATCTGGTGCTTTTAACCAAAAATACTGGAAGAATGGGCACCCTCCAAATCCGTTCGATGCCTCCCTGATGCAATTCCTAGGTACGCCACTGGGGGAGGGGGAGGGGCTGACGCCGAAAACCGAAAGTTGCCCCCCCCCCCAAACTGGCGGGCTAGATCCGCCAGTGGCTGAGTTCCGCTATTAGAACCCTTCGAAGCGTGTTCGAGGGTCCAGACCTCGTACACAACGACACAACTTGGCACTACGGCATGCTGAGGGAGGTCTTTAGACATGGAATTCGTGATTCTATGTCTCACCTCATTGACCTCGTACACAACGACACAACTTGGCACTACGGCATTCTGAAGGAGGTCTTTGGACATGGAATTCGTGATTCTATGTCTCACTTCATTGATAAATATTTGTACATACGTTTTTGTCGTCGTGTACGCATCGGAATCTACTTGTCAGACAGATACCCACCGCGGAATGTGAGGTACCGCAAGAAAGCGTGTTAAACGTGGTGCTGTTCACCATCATGATTAACGACACCCGCGACTCGTCCACGAAGCATTAATCGATCACTCTTTGTAGACGATATTGCGGTTTGGTGCTGCTCATCCATTGCATCGTCGATGGCACAACTGCAGCTAGCAGCATCCCACTTGGAAAAGTGGAGTTCTGAGAACGGGTTTCGATTCTCGGTTGCAAAAACCATTGGTATGCACTTTTGTCGGCTCCGCCGGAACCGCACGGACCCTGCTCTCCAGCTGAATGGTGAGCCAGACCCCTTTCAGCGAGTTGCTCGGTTCTGGGGAGTGATTTTTGACACTCGTCTTAATTTTAAGGACCATTTTAAGGTACTTCGAGAGAATTGTTTTACATCCCTAAGCCTAATGAAGATGGTGCACACATCGTACGAAGGAGACAGAAAAACCATGCTGCTTTTGTTGTTGTTGTTGTTGTTGTTGAGTTAATTTGACCAGCCTGCCACCGTCAGGTGATATCGGCTGTTTAGGTGTTTTTAGAGATGAGATGATAGAAGTGGTCCGGAGACTATGCTTTTGCATCGTTCCCTCGTCCGATCAAACTGGACTACGCATCTTTTATATATGACAGCGCATGCACAACAAACAAACGCTCAATGAACAAACGCTCCGCATTGGAAACGAGGCTGCGATCTATGCCGCTCCCCGCGAGGGAGTATCACCGTTCTATTAGGACCTTTGCTTTTGAAAATGGCAGTATAGCTGGGGCACTCTGGTGGACAACAAACTATGAGCGATCAAACCATGTGTTGGAGAGTGAGCCTCGTCCTTGGATTAGTCATTGGAACGCTGGTTATTTTGCCCATCACCGGCCTGCCGCTGAGCCTGACCCGACCCGTCTGTACTCCGCCCGCCCATGGAAGCAGTCGCTGACACAACACCAACCGAGCTTGTCGGCGAGGCGAGCGTGTTGGACGAACGTGTTCGGTGTGTCGGCGGTTGCGGGACAACCGACAATCTCTGGTCCGCACGTAGTCTTCAAACATTCATCCGTCATCCATCATCTCCGACTCAGTTTGTCGCCCGGGCCTGGAGCCGTACTGCGTATCGCTGAGTATATTGTGGGGTGTCAAGTAATTCATCAGCTGCATACTAGTGACGCGCTCCGCTACTTTAGCTACCGTCGATAACATTGGCTCCGGTCGATAGTTGGTCGGACCCGTGTTGTTTGCAGATTTACGTAGTGGAACTAACGTTGCTATTTTCCATCGAAAGGCATCTAACGTGGTGAGAGTGACTTATGTACAGCATGTAAGAGATGGGGTTCTGCCACTGAAGACGTGGTGCGTACCAGCCATAGCTGTGCCGTCGTTGCCAGCACTCGATGATGACATTGGTTTCATGTCTTGGGTTGGTCATGGTTGATGGTGACATTGGTTTCATGGTCATGGTTGGATTTTGCTGCTTTGGATTGCTTTTGGATTGCTTTGGAATTCTGGACGTTGAGGGGGAAAATTAGGGGTAATTTAATGCGGACATGGTGGGTTTTTTTTTCAAGCCTGCGACATTGAAGTTTGAGGTTGCACTTTCCGGTGAATCTCGAGCACTTTATCACAGAGCAGTTGGATGTCAAACATCACCATTCGAGCTCAAAATAAAAAAAATGAGAGGATTATTTTCTGGAGAGGATAGTGTTTTGGATGCCAAAATCCACGAACAGCCAATTTTTCCACCCTGTTGATGGTTGCGGAAAATTTGATAAATTCGGATAAATTCAATGTGTGTACACGTTACGCCGAAGAGCCCACTGATCACATATGGTGGACGTGGTGTCATTTTCCACGTTCACACGAGCAGCGAGACTTCCGAATTCCAAGCGACCAGGACAAATTACGAAAGTATTGCTCTTGTAAGCGGGCTTCTGACATACCAAAACGTACGACAGGTTTAGCAGGTTACGACAGGCTACGACAACTTCCGTAAGTTTCCCCAATCACATCGTATACGGACGTTTGCCTGCTCATGTAGACAGGGCAATTGGCTCGTCACTGTGCCGAGACGCATCCAAGTTAGCCGCTTCACATGAGTCCACGGTGACAACATGGTCATTCGACTGGTCTGGCACTGACAGCGATTGGCGAGCTCCCGGGGTGCACTAGTTGAAGGCCTACTCCTCTGTAGTGGTATCACCGGTCGTAGAATGCTGTTCCACGCTATTTGGCCTTTGGGGACGAGTGGTCTAGGGGTAAGATGCTCGTCTCACAATCGAAAGGTTGTGGGTTCGAGTCTCATCTGTCGCTACTCTTCGCCCGCGACCAATCGGCGTGAGAGATTGCCGACGCTACATGACTCAACGGTCGACGTGTCGTAAAACCAACAACCATATGCTATTTGGCCTTTGTGTTTGCACGGTGCAGGAAGATTGACCTCGTGTTGTTCGAACTGACCCATTGGCATGGTTACGTCACATCAAGCAATGCCCGGTCTTTTGGAAGGTGAATGGATGAGCGCCTTCCTCACGGACACACGTGGGCTACTGTTGTCGGTGGGGGTGGATGGGCGCCTCCCTCACGGGCACACGTGGGCTACTGTTGTAGGTTGGCCACGGGCTTGGCGGTGATGGTGACGCGGCCGGCAAGGTTCCTTCCGCGTGTCAGCTTCGCCTCATTCTGTTCATCATTACATTCGAATCGGCGCTTGGCAGTCAGGGGACAGGCTTCGTGTCGATCAGAGAGCAACACGGTGTCAGGTATCACACTGTGTCAGGGGACAGACGTGTCGATCAAAGAACAACACGGTGTCAGGTCCCTTACACGGTTTCCCACTGTGTAAGGGAACAGACGTGTCGATAAAAAAACAACACGGAGTCAGGTATCTCACTGTGTCAGGGGACAGGCGTCGTGTCGATCAAAGAACAACACGGAGTCAGGTGTCTCGCTGTGTCGTGGGACAGACGTGTCGATCAAAGAACATGACGAAGTTTGGCGTCTTTTTGAGTGGCGTTTCAACTGATGCCAGCGTTAACGGACCAGTCCCAAAGTGTGGTACACGTATTCGTATCACGAACAACATTCCTGGCCGGCGAATTAAAACGAATACATTTCGAACTTGCGAGCAGTCAATCCGAAAATGTCCCCTTGCCAAACAGCAGTCATATGGCTTTGCATTTCACCGTCAACTGCAAGCCACGCACCACAGGAGCTCCCGAGCCCGCCCGTCCAAATGGCCAGTCGTCTTAGACTGTCCTAAGGGGGTTTTAACGCTCACCATCACGCCTGGGGAGCGATACAATTCATACCAGAGGTCACGAACTTCTCCAGTTTATTTCAAACGGCGACGTCGTGTTGCTAAGCACCGGGGTCACCACTCACCACCATCCGGCATTATGAGTTCAAGACAGCTGCATTGATTTATCGTGCTGCTGCACGCCGCTGAGAGCTCCCGCTTCAAATGGACAGTGTCTGGCTGTTCCCGACTGGACTCGCTGTTCAACTGGGCAGTGCCGGACTGGGCCCGCTGTTCGACTGGGCAGTCTCATGACTACTCCGGACTGACTGAGACCCCGAACTGAGCAATCGCTTGGCGACCAGGTGGGCTCAGCATAGACACCATCCCCCACATCGAAATCTACTCAAATCTTGGAACTTAAAAAGAGCGAACTGTCCAAATATGATGGTCTGTGGGACCTCAACCGTCAAGTTCAGAATTATGCAATATCGTGTTAATTTTAGGGGCCATCAGCTTAGTAGCACGAGCCACTGTGCCAAACGGTAAGAACCCAAGAAGCATGTCATCAGCGCCTTGGTTGACCCCAGATTGTCAAAGGGCGCCGGTCCGTCCGCCGCCTCGTCCACAAACGGTACAGAATGTGTGCGCAGCCAGCCTTGGCGACCCACTCATAAAAACGCCGCCGGTACGCAGTCCGAACGGCGCGACAAAAGTCCGGACAAAATTTCCACATCACAATTTAATACGTGCCCCAGCTGACAGCATATGGAACATGATGAAACTCTTCGGCGTGAAGCGCTCGTCGACAGGCTCATTCCTACATTCCACAGATGGCTGTGAACGGACGGCACTCACCTACAAGTCATACACCACTTCAAGGTGAACTACGTCACTCACAGCAAGCCGCACCCATGATGCAGATATGGGCCAGGGTTGTCAAGTGTAGTGATATATCGCCAATTTGGCCAATGTCCAATGTCCAATTTGGCAAATGTCCGACTTTCACTGCGATGGAAAATTCTCGACTTGCGATTGGCGACAAAATCGGTCAAGCTTCTCAATGATTGATTTGAAAATTAATTTCCTTAGACAAACAAGGTCAATCTAATCGCGATGCGATGTAATTTAATCTGAAATGAATTCAATCCGTGGGGACGAGTGGTCTAGGGGTAAGATGCTCTTCTCACAATCGAAAGTTTGTGGGTTCGAGTCTCACCTGTCGCTGCTCTTCGCCCGCGACCAATCGGCGTGAGAGATTGGCGACGCTATATGACTCAACGGTCGACGTGTCGTAAAACCAATGACCAACCGAATTCAATCCGTGGAACGTTGCACTTGACGAAATCGGGTTCGCTAACCAATGCAAATAATTTTCTGATGTCGCAGTAAGTGTCCTCGAGACATCGATTTTGAAACGTCAATATATCAGATATCTGGCCAATGTGCTCGTGATATTCCAGCGCTGCTTTGCTTCTGAAATAGCTGTTTGGTTCGCTTATTAAACCTGAAGAGAAATGTTGTTCTATAAATATTTTTGAAAGGCTTGCACGAATCGTAGTGTCGTTATTGGCGTGGTGTATGGGTATTTCGGAAGCATTTGGTATGGATATAATCATAATTTATCAGACTGCGCATCAGTGTAGTTTTCGCTGTCCAATTGTATTTTGTACATGATACTTCCTTTGTGTAATTTGTATTCCCTCGGTTCCAAATTTGTTTTGCTCAAGAAGCATCCCGCTTCAGTGTGTCATCGCACCGAAGCGGTACGCCTGGCTCTCTAAGTGCGTGAAAGTTAGTTAAAGTCAATACATGTTGCTACGCCATGCAATTCATTCATTCGTTGTGCGTTTGTGGTTGACGGCTCCCAAACAGAAACGTGAAATCTGGGTGAAAGCCACTTTTTAACTTCGGCACCTCGTATGTGTGTGCGTGGCGTGCGCAATCCACACAATCGGAACCTGAGCAATTCTTCGATAAGTTGTCTGTCCAATGGTGCTTCTCTGTGGCTGTGCCTGGCTGCATCTCTCCGTCCTAGAGGTGACCCTCTGACAGTGCCTTTGCATTTTGTTACATTTGTTTATTGTCTAGCAATGTGTTACAAATGAGCGAAAGCGCGACCCTTTGATCGCTCCCACGTTTCACATGTGCACACCACCGACCGGACACCTGGCGTGTCACTTCTCACACTCCTTATCTTTCCGATGATCTTTTCCACGCAAAAATCTGCCCATCAGTTGGACATCTGCATCGTGGAATAAAGCAACCGAAGCAATGTAAACTGACGGTAGTCAAATAGTACACTTGATCTCAGTTAACATGTCTGATTTGTGTTCCCATGGTAATCCCAGAGTAGATCAAGGGAAGTGCTGCTCTGGAAATGCCCTCCTTTACTCACATCGTTTGTACATACTTTTTCGTTCGTGACCTCGCCGGTCGGAACTTCTGGTCGTCTTTGTTGTCTGGAAAGCACTTGAGTGCATTTTAATGGTTCCCTAGTTTATAACTAGACGGATAAGTGGACTTCATCCCCGAGTCAGCGACTTTAAATAAATGCACGAACTTCACCCCGCCTCCGCTTATTACCGGCCTTTTGTAACATGTCCCCTCCCCCTAGTTCCCAGCACCCAATTGCCTGTTTCTGAGAAATGTTGGCGATTTTCGTATATCGTTTGGGCAGCGTTTCGCAACAGATTCTGTGGTGTTCGACGATGCGTAACAATCGACATCTGGCAACCCGTTATTTCCAGCTCTTCCGTATTCCAATCAAGCCCAAGCTATTTCTAATAAAAATTTGTATCCTGATATCACGAAAGACTGCAATCAGCCATGTGCCGTGCACGGGGTTAGCCCTGCTATCAGCCAGTAGGAAACACGTCGGCTGGGCCGAACGACGTGCACCAAACATTCTTCAACACCTCCGCAAGCATTCAATAGCCCATCTACCGCCGGCCGTTGGTGATTTGTATCTGCCAGATACCTTTCCTGGCACGTGGCGCGGGGAGTGCAGTCATTGCGTCACCAAATCCGCACAAACATGATCTCCTTCCCAAGCCAATCTCACTTACTAGCCGCGACAGTGTTGGTTGGTTATTGGTTTTACGACACGTCGACCGTTGAGTCATGTAGCGTCGCCAATCTCTTACGCCGATTGGTCGCGGGCGAAGAGTGGCGACAGGTGGGATTCGAACCCACAACCTTTCGATTGTGAGACGAGCATCTTACCCCTAGACCACTCGTCCCCCACCAGCCGCGACAGCGTGCGTGCCGGGCGGCCGGTGACATACGACCGCGACATTGTCTGACACACGACACATCGCTCGACGACATTCGATGCGGCTTCCGGGGGCCGCGGTAGCTCAGTTGGTAGAGCGTCGGACTCTTGATCGCAAGATTGTGGGGTTCGAATCTCACAACCAGCGGAATTTGCCGAGTCCACCCGCGACCAATCGGCGTGAGAGGCTGGCGACGCTATATAACCTAGCGGTTGAATGCGTCGTAAAAGAACCCGAGGTTCTCTTCTTCTTCGATGCGGCTTCCGGTGGCAAACATCAACAGCATGCAATCGCATTTCGACTGGCGCGCCGCGTAGAGTGTGGTCTGTGCTACGGCACTGCAACACCTGCGTGCCGAGCCGTGGTTGGCGCATTCGGCCGAGTGCACCAGTCTGTGTCCACGGACAAACTTCGCAAGCCAGTCTGACACGAACGCTTGGCGTATTTCATACTCAACTTTCTCAAGGGTGGGATTTTCAAGATTAGGTGTGGACAGCGTCACTTCGAGCGCCATATCTCAGGATCGGGGCCCGACTCAGGGGAGCGTGGTCTCGCCGACTCTTCCTCACCGTGTTCAGCAACTGGGATTTATCTCCATCCCACGCCCACAATGCCACATCGCGTCAGTGGCACAGGAGCATGTGAAAACATGTAAAGTGCCCAGTAGTTCATCGACCTGAGATACTGGGTTTCAGCGCATCACCGACATGCGATAGTTACTCGTGAAGCACACCGTCCTCTCCCACCCCTACGGACATTGGTGGAAGCACTGTTGCGGCTCTACAAAGCCATAGTTGAATCCGTCCTTGAATGCATCGGCATTATTTGTGTGCTTCACCATTGTTAAGTTACTTCGTTGTTGATATATTTTTAATATAGTGCATTAGTATTTGCATACTATGTTAGCGTAATCCGACAACATTATTTAGACACGGCATTTCGCTGTCGCTGAGCAGTCAGCAGCCATTCTGAGCAGCTGCATCAGAGCAGCTCGAGAAACACTCAGCAACACACGCAGCTTTGGCCTGCGGAAGTAGACGCAGACGCAGACAGGAAGGAAGTAGACGCAGACATTCCTCCCCGTCCTGTCCAGGAGCAGCACACGATAGATGTGCCTGCTGCATCCTCACAATTCAATCCGTTCAAAAACGCTGGGCGCAGCACTGCTTTTGGCAAGGCAGGTACGACGCGAGTCGAGTTGGGCGCAAGTTAGCCGTTTGGTATCCAAATTGCCACGGCTCCGGCAGATGCCAAGCTGACCGTGCTAGCTATTGCGGCTCGACCGCCCACTGGTGTCTCTGGAGCGACGCTGGACCCACGATCTAGTACTTGACCTGGGATAAAGTCAGACTTGATCTATCTATCCCGATCCTGATGATATCTTGATATCTAGTCAGATATTTAGTAGTCAGTCAGATCAGATATCTTGATATCTAGTCAGTCTTGATCTATTGCGCCTCCCGACATAACTTTCATCTTTCCTGCTGAGTGATTAGCCATCTGGTCACCGCCTTGCAGGTGCGTCAGCCCCTCCTAGTAATGCGCAAAGGAACTAACGTAGTTGTCTGCCCAGACTCAAAATACATCCTTCAGTCTCTTAGTTGAAAAACAACCCCACCCTGCCCGGACTGCCTCTTCAACAGCTGCTTCTGCTGCTGACTCCACGACTGCTTCTACATGCTGTGCTGCTGACTGCGCGACTGTTTCTATGCCATCTGCTGCTGACTCCACGACTGCTTCTACATGCTGTGCTGCTGACTCCACGACTGCTTCTACATGCTGACTGCTCGGCTGCTTCTACATGCTGTGCTGCTGACTGCGCGACTGCTTCTATGCTATCTGCCGCTGACTCCACGACTGCTTCTACATGCTGTGCTGCTGACTGCGCGACTGCTTCTATGCTATCTGCTGCTGACTCCACGACTGCTTCTACATGCTGACTGCTCGGCTGCATCTTCATGCTGTGCTGCTGACTACGCGACTGCTACATGTTGTGCCACTTACCCGCGTCTGCTTCATTTGCTGCTGACTCATCATGACCACTAGTATCTCGCTTCACATCATCTCGTCCGAACGTGCTCCAACTTTCATCTCGGCCAGTCTTCAACCATCTCGCTCATCGAGATATATCTGGCCCATCACACACCCACAACAGCCGCAATATCCGCACCAGCAGACCACAGGCCTCGTCACCACCAACTACCACGGCGCAGTCGACATCGCTCAAGTGGCAGGCTGGTTCCAGCCTCGTCCTACGACACCGTGAACTAGTCCCCGACATGGTTGTGACTATCTTTTCATGGGTGCACATGTACACATGAACCTGGCTTGCGCATCCACACAGTTACGGTGCAGATGTTAACCACTTATGCTGTTTTTGACATTTCTTATTAGTAAAATAGGCAACGCACGCACCATACCTAGCTGAGGCTACTCTCATGCAGTTCCTAAGTCAATTATTTAGGATGTAAATGTTACACAAATTTGAGTCTCCCGTATTGAATGGATTTTATGCTGTACCTTTGCTCCCCAGCGTTACAAAAGTGCCACATTCTCATGAAAATACCAAGATGAAGTGAGCCAAATCAGATTCAAATTAAGAAGTTTGTGTGGTATGAGGAGGTACGAGTATACATTGTGTGATCTGTGCCCACGATTTTCCCCCAAAATATTGTGGGGTAAGTGGGTAGAGCGATTGCAGAAGCAAACGTATTTCGATTACAGTGAACTGTGTAACTATGGGCGCCAAATGACCCTGCAGTCGGCGCGCCCTTAAACCAAAATAATCAATCAATCAATCAGAACTGTGTAACTTCCCCCTGGTGGCGGCCCTCTCAAAAGGGAGTCTGGTGCTGCACCCCAGATCCAGCTAACTTCCCGGTTACCCCAGTCACGTAGCAAGCAAATCATCCAAGCGTAATGTATGCCTTGAGATACTTGTAGCCGTGACCACGGCATACCCAGGTTACGGCGTTTTTGTTCGTCCATTACCTAGCGACAAGCTCACTGTTTTCACTCCAATTGCCCTGCGTGGCCGCTTGGATTATTTCCGAAGTCATAGCGTGGAGGAAGACGCATATGTTGCCTCACTATTGTGGTGTGCTGGTGAGGCCCTACGACAACACGGCTGCTCTACATCTGCAGCGTGCCACACTATTGTGCGGGGTTGAGTGCCGCACTATTGTGGTGCGGGTGAGGCTGTGCGAAACGGATGCTCTACGTTTGCAGCGTACTGACCGCTCGTAGTTCGGAAATGCATGGTATGTCTGCAATTGCCATAGTACAAACGAATTCTGGCTTCTTATTTGTTGATACAATATCGATGCCGATCGTATTTCGGTATTCATTTTTAGAGGAAAGATTCAGGAGTCCCGTGAGCTGACACTGAGACTGTATGTAATTTCCAATTGTAATTATAACCAACCTTAATCGTAGTCAGAACCGTGCATAGGTGTAAGACAATCTACGCCTGCATCTCAAACAGGTTTTTCATGTATTATTTGCAATTCCACTCAGCAGAATATGTAACACTAATTACGGAATATCGAACACCTAGCTTTCTATCAAGCATATTTTCCACTATTATAGGCCTGTAGGAAAGTTCCTATATCGGCTTGAGTGATAGTCTAATGAACTTCGCGTCTCGATAACCCCGGTTGTGAAAGCACCAATGTCCTTTTAGCTGCCTGTATTTGCACTGCAGCACTGTCACGAGAAGTTTGCGTAGTAAATTTTTTAAGGAGACGTGATATTGCCTTGATATGTTTACATTTCACCGACTCCCTGCCGGGCGCGCGGCGCCGGGGGCGGCCCGAACCCCCCGGTGCTTATTGGTTGAAACCTTAATACGCCCCCTCACGTACATCCCTTTCTGGAATGATCGGGGGCCTTTTAGAGGGGGGAGGTGGCCCCCTTTTTATGGAAGGAGGGAAATTTTAATTAATAAATTTTTTTCAATCTGTAGGTTTACGGGATTATTTCAATTACAGTTACGGGATAGCCAAAAGTATAATTTTATATAAACTCTGTTACAGGCCGATTCCTGCCGGAGAGAGGAATCCCAACACATATCTATAAACAAAACAAGTGCCGAACGATTATCACTCTTGGATAGCCCAAACAGTTTTTGCGATTAAGTTTCATATACGTCCTCTAAATTTCTAATAAAAACGGCAGCAGCAAACTTATGACCCCAAAAGGAGAAAATTCAGATATTTGTTTTCCATCACGAATATCGCTGCATGACCACTGCAGTCGATGCGCCCCTAAACCCCCAATAACCCCATCCCGAATCTCATTGTGTTCCGCTTCGATTTTGATACCCAGGTGCTTGCATTGTATCCTCAAGTTTATTCTGCGCACATGAAGAATGTGCCAGAACTTGATGCGGAAGAGTTTGATCCCTCGTCCTCCATCGCTTCCGGCTTTATACACCATACTTTCTCCTTTCATTTTGTGTTTCGTGCGGATGATCGCGAATTTTTGCTGGAACTCTAGCGTCTTCTCCCGCTTCCGCCGCGTGCCGGTCAAAGCAGCCTGGCCGGGCGTTGACGATGGGCGGACCGTTTCATCTTTGCGTCCGGGACTTGCCCGGCCGCCTCTAGTCGGGTTGTTGTGACGATTTTAGCGTTGAAAGACCAGCTGCCGGCTCATGTTCGTGGGCCTTTTGTCTTGTTTGCGTCAGCCGCAGCTGCGATCTTGACACGCTGGGGGTGGGGGACGCCAGGCCATGTGGCGCGAGGGCTGGTTTTCGGTCGGCCGTCCGAACATCTTTGTGAAAATGTAAAATGTCCTACAATAGCCGTGGGTTCGTGACGAGACGTGCTGTTCCCGGGCTGGGGGGAGAGGGTGAGGAGTGGACAGTGGCGGTTCTACCTCGTCCGCCCGCCGACCGTCGACATTGGGTGGCCGCGGCTGTCTGTGATCGATGTGGCGGTGCCGGTGCCGTAGCCGAATCACATACCGTACCGCTGGCGGACGCCCATTGTGTACGTCGCCGCGATGCTCGTGGTCGACCAATGCACGGCAACGGCAACTGACGGTGCTCGCTGGCAGGCTCGCCGGCAGGCTCGCCGGCAGGCTCGTCTGGTCCGGCGAGGATGGTGTGGTGCCGGTGGTAGGCTACCCCACACCTTCGCGCTTAGCAATTCATATAGCGGCTGGAGACAAGTTTCCTCCTCCGCCTCCCCACTGATAGAGGTGTGCGCATTGGCTGTTGTCAAGTTTCGCTGTCATCGTGCATTCATGTGCCGTCTGGGCCGGTAGCGATTGATGTTGCTCAGAATCCTGTGGAATTGTATGTCCCGAGTGTCATCCGGAAGTGGATCGTTGGACGCCACTGCACCCGTCCATCTTATGCCGTGCGGAGGAACCATCGCTACGCTTGGTGTGCCTCGTTTCGTCGTTGCCCGTGAGGCGCCTGTCTAACGCTTCCTGTGTCCACGCCAGGTTTGCCTCCAAGACGTCGCGCAAAGTGGGCCGGGCCTTCAGCTTCAAGCAGACGCCCAACAAGTTGCGCCGAGCCGTGTCGACGGTGATTAGCCCGTTCCAGGGCGGCACGCCGTCAGGGCCCATGTCCGAGATGCGCATGGCGTCCACCTCCAACCTGAGGGTGAGTCAGACGCCGGCTGAGGAGGATCCCTCCTCAGCCGGGGAGCTGCGCATGGTGTCCACCTCCAACCTGAGGGTGAGTCAGACGCCGGCTGAGGAGGATCCCTCCTCAGCCGGGGAGCTGCGCATGGTGTCCACCTCCAACCTGAGGGTGAGTCAGACGCCGGCTGAGGAGGATCCCTCCTCAGCCGGGGAGCTGCGCATGACGTCCACCTCCAACCTGAGGGTAAGTCAGACACCGGCTGAGGAGGTGCCAAGACCACTCCCAGACTGGTGTAGACCGGGCCGAGAAAGGGACTGAGACTGCGCCCAGATTGGTGGGGACCGGACCAAAGCAAAAGCCGAGATCGTGGCTGGGAGACCGTGGCTGGAACTACGCCCGGACCAGTGGAGCGAGGAGCGGGCTGAGGCTGAGAGCGAGGAAGTGACTGTGATCGCACCCAGACTGGTGGAGGCGGGGAAGCGACTGAGACAGACCAGTGTGGGGGGGGGGGGCGAACTGAGACTGAGACTGGGCCGAGGCAGAGAGCTCCGCCGAAGACGCTAGCTGACTGGGAGTCTGAAGCGCAAAGCTTAGAGGAATGTAAAGACAGCGAGTTAAAGACTTACGACGTTTTGGGAGATCAACATACTGGATGTAGGTTGTGGTTGTTGCGTTTAGAGGGGTCGCAAAACATTGACTAGTCTGTTGGGCTCGAGTTATGATGTATTGGGCGATCGGAAGACGATGACTGGTTGTGTGTGTGTGGGGGGGGGGGTTGCGTTTCAAGTGGGGTGGAATATTTACTGCCAAACTTCACGCGATTTGTGATACTAAGGAACCATGTAGCGACGTGGACGATTATGGTAGGCTCGAGAACGTACGAACGTCGAAACGAAGATAATTTCGATAGCACGCTTTGGCCAAGAGCGGCGGCAGGCGATTTGGGCGGAGGAGGCAGGAAGACGATAGCCCGCTTTTTCTTGTACTGAAGTGTTTTCTTCAGTAATTGACTCCGTTCCCATGGGCTCTAATTGCCCCTGATCGCGATCACGTCGGTCATGGGAACACCCAGTTGGTTATCCAGTTATCCAGTTGGTAATCCGCTTGGTAATCCTGTTGCTAATCCGTCAAACGTTCGAGCTCAACGCGTTCGATCGCGATTCGACCACATTTTTATCATTATTTGGTTTGTAACATTGGGATTGTTACGTGGTTTGCAAATTATTTTGATATATTTATATGGTTTCGTAGCTCTTTTGACAAAAAAGACATATGATGTATATTGGTTTGTGGTATTTACATTTTATACCTATTTATTCTCCCCGCCGTTCACGCCCCCCCCCCCCTGCACGTCTTTCCGCATCCTCGGCATGGAGTCCGCGGCCTGATTACAGCGCCTGACGTCTATCTCTGTGGACCAGGGTTAGTGATCGCTCAAGGGCTTAGACCGTATACTGGGACGCATGCTCCTGATCAAACCCCGAAAAGCCCAGCTACTGCGTCAGCAATTGCATCGGATGCGCGAGAAGTGTCTCCACTAGTCCGGCGCTGATCCGCTGTGTTGGCGGTCAGCGCCGAGCCGCTCAGCGCTGAGCCGCTCAGTGGCGGATTAGTTACGGGAACGCCCGGTATTCTGTCGATTGTCGTCATGCCGCTGAGCCTGGTCCGATGCGTCTGTGATCTGCCCGCCCATGGAAACAGTCGATCACGCGCTTTGCATCGGCTACGTCGACTATGATTGTAATAAGGATGTGGGTTCTTGTTGGTTGAAAGTGAACTTGGTCATGAAGGCTGGTTCTAAGCACAGTTAAAAGTTGTGAGGTGTATTTTCCAAACTTCGCATCGAAGTATATGAATTGATGCGCCTGTCTTGTTGAGCGCACCTTATGTCATCTTTCAAAGGTAGTTAGCGCATATCTTGTCAAGGGCGGCACCAGAGGAAGACTTTTGCCAAGTTTTACCTGGGTTCTTCGTTTTAGAACTTGGCTAGTTTAGTCTGCGTTTGTATCGACCTGTAAGTATAATCCCCTCACTTAGTGTCTCTGACTCCGTGTATGATGAAATTGCCGGAACATTGTTGGACACGGTTTGGAACATGTCCAGATATCTCCCAATTTCTCCTGCGCTCCTGTATTCGCTTCAAAGTTTGCAAAATTTTATTTTACAGGAATATATGTCATGCCAGAATAAATCACTTGCCGTTTTCGCGAGGAAATTGGCTATTTAGTTTTCGAGATGTCGGAAGTACTGTACACCGCCCTCCTAGCTACCTCGCGGGGCCCATCGGAGCCCGCCCCTCCCCCCGTGATGGGGGAGGGGGCTAAAGTTGTCACGTCTAAGACGACTGAAAGACTAACTGAGGACGAGTCGGAGTTAAGTTGAGAGAAGCTGAAAGACGTGACAGGTTCGGACTTGTGAAGCTAAAGCATTGAGGCACGGTAACTTTGACCGCCAGTCGAGTGGCGTTGCTGGATAACTGGCAGTATTCTAGTCCTTGCGTTTTCCAGATCGACTCGCCATATGACAGCAGGCAGACAGCATCACAAGGAAACGTGATCATGCTTCATTAATTAATGCAACTATCTGAAACACCCAATGGATCAAAGTATGCCTAGTTTCCCGACGTTTGTTTTTCTTCTTAAGACTTTGAATCCTAAAATCACAGCATTTGACATATAGATCTCGCCTGGCATGTGCACATTCGAAAGTCCAAACTCCGGTGTGGTCCATACAGTTGTATGACAATATAGCAGTTGCTGTGACGGTCTCTTCAGACGGATGCCTAGTGTGGACTCATCAGCTGTACATAGCTGCGACGTGGGCGCAAAATGACCACAGCAGTCGACGCGCCCTAAAGCCCAAATAACTAACATAGCTGCGACGATTTGGCCGGGTCGTGTCTGTCGTTCCATGTCCCAGTATCCTCGATATGGACACGCCACCACCGATGCAGGTCTGCCAGGGTGACTGTGTTCTGGTGGTGGTGTGCCGGTGCTGACCGATCGGCCGGTCAAGGTGTCCACATTAAACGTGTCAGTGTGTCCAAATTAAGCGTGTCAATGCGTCCAATTGTGGAGTGTTTATTTTGGTGGGGATATGCCACTCCTGACCGATCGGCCGGTCAATGTGTCCAAATCGGGCGCTATGTGTACGAGATCAAGATATATTTATAGCTAATCATGGTGTCATCAGGCTGTGGAGATTCTCACACGTTCTAGCAGGCAGTGTACAAATTACGTTAATTACTATTAAATTCAAGTATCTGTTCGTTGTTGGAGTTGTGTGGTGATAAATCAATTGTGGTTGTGTTGATCTTCGCTTGGTTCTATTTTGGTTCGTTCTTTTATATCTTGTTAGCTGGATGTTGGTATTGTGGCGTAGCAAAAAGCCGAACAATTATGGAGCAGCAGAGCGGGGCATTACCATGTATCCGCTCGGCGTTCTCGGGGTCCTCGAGCCAATGGCGCATATGCTCCTGCTGACGTTCGGCGTGATTCGGGTCCTGTCGGTACACCTCCTCGCGCTGTTCATTCGCTGAGCGACAACCCCTCTCGCACAGAGGATCATCCTCCCAGCGCTGCCGGCGCCTTGCATTCTAGGCCTCGCTCTCCTCGATGCCCTGCTCTCAGCTCTCTCGGCTTTCTCCCTCGCAGTGTGGTCCTGCAAACGCTGCTCCCTCCGCCTCTGGCTCTCCGCCCTGTCAACCTCCGTCGCAGTGTGGTCTTGCAACGCTTCCCCCTCCTCTGGCTCTGCGTCTCGCGGTCACCCTGTGTCCGCTCGGCGCGCCGTTGGTGAGCCATTGGGCCGCCCGCGGCGCCTCGGCCGCCGTGGACTGGTGTCGCATGTGCACACGCGCAGGTACGGTACACTGGTGCGACCATTGATGCAGCCATAGTCCATGGACCATAGTCTACAAACGGAAACATCGAACGCTGCTGGCCGGTGAAGGTCCGGTGTTTTGCACAAGAGAAGGTATGCAAATCGTTGCATTTGATCGACTTGACGAGGGAAAGTAATTAAAACAGTGCCGAGCGTACGTGATCTGCGAATGCATCGGCACTGACGTTCAGACATCCACTTCCTGTAGTGGAAACTTATGCTGTATCTGTAATGGAGTCTTCCTTTCCAATTATCGTGTGATCCCCCGCATCAAACCCTCGGTGACTTCTGGAAGAGAAAAGGGTCAGTCTCTGCTGTGACGTGATGGCCCCAGACAGTGTACAGACGCCCGGTCAAGGGCCGCGAAGTTGATGTAACCGAAATGAAGTGGCGATGCGGCACGAGCGTGCCAGATGAGTTGTTGGCACCGTTCAGCGTTTTTTTTATGTACCGGATGAGTTATTGGCACCGTTCGGCGTTTATGTGCCAGATGAGACTGCCTGATGTGGTCCGACCGTTGTCGTCCGACGGATATCCGAGGTGTCGGTGTGGCGTCCTGCGGCTTCGGCTGCGTCAGGAGACGGCCGCGGCTTCTGCGAACTGCCGTACTGCACCGGACAGCGCGATAACGGACATGGGCACCCGGCGGGGCGGCGACTGCCGCACTGTACCGGACAGCGCGGTTACGGACATGGGCACCCGGCGGGGCGGCGACTGCCGCACTGCACCGGACAGCGCGATAACGGACATGGGCACCCGGCGGGGCGGCGACTGCCGCACTGTACCGGACAGCGCGGTTACGGACATGAACACCCGGCGGGGCGGCGACTGTCGCACTGTACCGGACAGCGCGACAACGGACATGAACACCCGGCGGGGCGGCGACTGTCGCACGGCCGCCGGCGACCTATCACTCCACGGACGCCATGTCGAGCGGCAGCGGTCCGGTCCGCTCAGCCGCCGTCTGCGACGGCCGCACATCGCCTGATCAAGATATAGTGGTGCAGTCCGGCTGGCCGTGCGGTCAGACACTGTGGCCTCGGCTGCCGTATTGGCTACCGCGGCGGTCGCCCCGCGTGAATTAGTGATCCGGCGCGCCGGCTGTATCCGAGTGCCGTACGGTGGACCCTGCGGTGGGCAGGTCACACCAGGTCGACCCACGCGCTACATAGGTCATACGAGGTTCACATGGGTCGCAGGTCACACGAGGTAAATCCACTCACCATATAGGTCACACGAGGGTCACAGGTCACACGAGGTCAACTCACTCACTATATAGCTCACACGAGGGTCACATTGGTCACAGACTACACGAGGTCACCCACGCACTATGTAGGTCGCATGAGGGTCACAGGTCACACGAAGTTAGTCTAGTTATTATTTAGGTCATACGAAGGTCACAGGTCACATGAGGTCATTCAATCGCGATATAGGTCACACTAGGGTCACATGTCACACGAGTTCACTCAATCACGATATAGATCAAACGAGGTCATCCGCTCATATAGGTTGTAGTTCACACGAGGTCACCCGCTGATTATATGTCACCCGAGGGTCACAGGTCACACGAGGTCACCCACCATGTAGTCAGAGTCGATTGTGGCTGCTTGTTTGGACTTCGTTAGCTATTTGTGTTTGCGGATGTTCGGGCTTAAGGGCGTATCAACCGAGTGCCCGGTTTTGTTCGAGAGGTTTGAGAGGTTCAGTCACAGGTTTGAGAGGTTCTTTGAGAGGTTCAGTCGCACACCAGGTCGCACGCCATTCGCCGTCTTATGTCGTGCGCATGTCGGCGGGTGTGGCACGTCCCTAAGCTAAGGGCGCCCGCTGTCGGTCCGCCCACTGTGTGCCACGCGCGCGTGCTTTGGTAGATGCGAAGTCTGACTGGGACGCCACCGTGTCAAGCAGTGGGTGGGTCTTCTATCGCGAGGTCGGTAGTTGTCGGGCGAAGTTGTCGATCGTGATGCAGTGGTGACCGCTTGCCACTTGATCGCCTAGCAGACAGGTTATTTCGCGTTTAGTTGTGCCAGCTAGGGAACTAAATGCATCCAGCAAGGTGATTTGGCAGGTAAGTACTGTTCGACAAAAAGTTAGCTATTGCTGGACACTGGGAACGAAGATATCGCAGGACAAGAGTAGGAGTGTGTTCCTATCAGCTGAGCATAGCAGCAATCCATGTAAGCTCAAGTTCAACTGATGTAATTGCTATGCAGCTTAAATCATGCTCATGCAGTTTGTATCATATGAGTGTTGATGTGCCCCCGCACGCTTCGAATCGTTTTCATGGAGTTTTTGTTTTCGATACCCATGAGCGCTATGATTGTCCATGGTATATGGGTATAGTTCGCTCATTAAAACCAAGTTCACCGCCGTCAAGCGTTGGTTTTTGGTCATCTACTCTGCAATGCACACGCCAGTGGGATATAGAGCGTGCCGTTGTCGGGCCTTGCTCGGGTCGCCACCGACGCCGGCTGTGTCGCTGGTCTGCGCCGGGCGGAGCTGCAGAATCTGCTGCCCCGATTCTGCTGTCGCGATGTTCCCGCCGTTTTCCAGCCAATTAGCGTCGACGTGCCGTCGCTATGTTTGGTTTATGGTGACCGTCGCAGCTGCAGGGGGGTGCGGCGTGATTCCCCGGTGTGGCGAATACACGACACCGCTCTCCGGCCCGGTCTGTCGCGTTCACGTTCGGTCGGATGGGATGGGATGGTTGGTTGGTTATTGGTTTTACGACACGTCAACCGTTGAGTCATATAGCGTCGCCAATCTCTCACGCCGATTGGTTGCGGGCGAAGAGTAGCGACAGGTGAGATTCGAACCCACAATCTTTCGATTGTGAGACGAGCATCTTACCCCTAGACCACTCGTCCCCCGGTCGGATGGGGTGCAGAGTTTGTGCTGGGAACATTTGTCTCGACTGCCCGCCTGGCAGCACTGAGAGCACGGACGAGCGGGTGTCGTCAGTCGTGTCTACTGCTCCATCTATTCTTAGGGGAGGAGGAGCTTCTGGCCGTAGTAAATACCGGCCAGGTGGGAGATCCAGCGAATTGGTTTCGGCGAGGAGATTGTCACCGACCCTGGTAGCTGAGCCCGGCTGTAACGGCTGTTTACAACACAGGGATGGATGCGGTGATCGACCAGGACTGAAACATGGCCACCGACAACCAAGTAGGTGGCGAACGTTGAGACAGTGGATCCGACCACCAGACATGTTGGGCCGGCTGGGACAGCGGCTCCGACCACCAGACATGTTGGGCCGGTTGGGACAGCGTCTCCGGCCACCAGACATGTTGGGCCGGTTGGGACAGTGGCTCCGACCACCAGACATGTTGGGCCAGCTGGGACAGCGGCTCCGACCACCAAGCATGTTGGGCCGGCTGGGACAGTGGCTCCGACCACCAGACATGTTGGGCCGGTTGGGACAGTGGCTCCGACCACCAGACATGTTGGGCCAGCTGGGACAGCGGCTCCGACCACCAGACATGTTGGGCCAGCTGGGACAGCGGCTCCGACCACCAGACATGTTGGGCCGGCTGGGACAGTGGCTCCGACCACCAGACATGTTGGGCCGGCTGGGACAGCGTCTCCGGCCACCAGACATGTTGGGCCAGCTGGGACAGCGGCTCCGACCACCAGACATGTTGGGCCGGCTGGGACAGCGTCTCCGACCACCAGACATGTTGGGCCGGTTGGGACAGTGGCTCCGATCACCAGACATATTGGGCCGGCTGGGACAGCGGCTCCGACCACCAGACATGTTGGGCCGGCTGGGACATATTGTTCATTTCATTTCGTGGATAAAAAGGTGTTGCTCCAACACAATACTTGCTCCAACGCAATACAACACAGACATGTGTAGTCGGTGTGTTCTGGTCTCATCTGATCTGCGTAGTCTGGGTGGTCTTGTCTCATCTGATCTGTGTAGTCTGGGTGGTCTTGTCTCATCTGATCTGCGTAGTCTGGGTGTTCCGGTCTCATCTGATCTGCGTAGTCTGAGTGTTCTGGTTTCATCTGATCTGCGTAGTCTGGGTGGTCTTGTCTCATCTGATCTGCGTAGTCTGGGTGGTCTTGTCTCATCTGATCTGCGTAGTCTGGGTGGTCTTGTCTCATCTGATCTGCGTAGTCTGGGTGGTCTTGTCTCATCTGATCTGCGTAGTCTGGGTGGTCTTGTCTGATCTGATCTGTGTAGTCTGGGTGGTCTTGTCTCATCTGATCTGCGTAGTCTGGGTGGTCTTGTCTCATCTGATCTGCGTAGTCTGGGTGGTCTTGTCTCATCTGATCTGCGTAGTCTGGGTGGTCTTGTCTCATCTGATCTGCGTAGTCTGGGTGGTCTTGTCTCATCTGATCTGCGTAGTCTGGGTGGTCTTGTCTCATCTGATCTGCGTAGTCTGGGTGGTCTTGTCTCATCTGATCTGCGTAGTCTGGGTGGTCTTGTTTCATCTGATCTGCGTAGTCTGGGTGTTCCTGTCCGTTCGTCCGATGATTTGTTTGTATTATGATAATGGCATTTCAGGCATGAAGGGAATAATAGGATATTGTTGGGGACCGTGTTTAATGTAATGTAATTTAATGTATTTTGTATCCTCCAGAGTAGGTTTTTTTCTCCAGTTTCCGTTACAATTGTGCATAATGCACAGCGCAAACTATCTTCACGAGCATACACGGTGACAACGATTGGCATTACAGTGTCGAGGTAAGCAATGTTCCGGAGGCCGGAAATTAGCGTTCGGGCATGCGCAGCATGACCGAAAGCCTCCGTCTGAAAACATTGTGGCCACCTGAGTTCCTCACATCTGGAGGCAGATTGTTCCACGTCCGGTACCTCTCGGTATGAAGGAGCGGCGCGCGAATTCTGTGCGTCATAATTCTGATATCTGGAGCTCACCGTTAGCCGTGGCCCTGGTGCTCCGTTGCGACACAGTTGAGCGACAGTTCAGTTGATCGCGAATGAGTTCTAAGCCAGTGAACTAATTCATAATTTTGGAAACTGAGTGAGCATCTGCTTCGGATATGAAGTTCTCCAATTTCAGCCATCGTAGTTATTTCAGCGTTGGCGACAGATGGTCCCGGTAGTGCAAGCCGGCGACAATCCTCTCACCGAAGTTGATGTATTTTTGAACGCGCCATGCGAGTGTGAAGGAGATAAGACAGACTCGGGACTGGGTATGGCGGAGATAAGACAGGCTCGGGGCTGGGTATGGCGGAGATAAGACAGACTCGGGGCTGGGTATGGCGGAGATAGACAGGCTCGGTGCTGGGTATGGCGGAGATAAGACAGGCTAGGGGCTGGGTATGGAGGAGATGAAACAGGCTCGGGGCTGGGTATGGCGGAGATAAGATAGGCTCGGGGCTGGGTATGGCGGAGATAAGACAGGCTCGGGACTGGGTATGGCGGAGATAAGACAGGCTCGGGGCTGGGTATGGCGGAGATAAGACAGGCTCGGGGCTGGGTATGGCGGAGAAAGACAGTCTCGGGACTGGGTATGGCGGAGATAAGACAGGCTCGGGCTGGGTATGGCGGAGATAAGACATTGCTGGAGACCAGGTGTTGACCACACAGCAGTTTTGGGGACCGGGTTTGGTGGATGTGGAGGAGACAGGGCAGTGTTTGGGGCGGATTTGGTGGGTATGGAGGAGACAGGGCAGTGTTGGGGACGGGTTTGGTTGGTGTGGAGGTGACAGGGCAGTGTTGGGGGCGGGTTTGGTGGGTGTGGAAGATATAGGACAGTGTTGGGGACGGGTTTGGTGGGTGCGGAAGAGATAGGACAGTGTTGGGGACGGGTTTGGTGGGTGTGGAGGAGATAGGTACAGTGTTGGGGACGAGTTTGGTGGGTTTGTAGGAGACAGGGACAGTGTTGGGAACGGATTTGGTGAGTGTGGAGGAGATAGGGCACTGTCCCTATCTCCTCCACACCCACCCTATCCGTTCCCAACACTGTCCCTATCTCCTACAAACCCACCAAACTCGTGTTGGGGACGGGTTTGGTGATGTGGAGGAGATAGGGCAGTGTTGGGGACGGGTTCGGTGGGTGTGGAGGAGACAGGGCAGTGTTGGGGACGTGTTCGGTGGGTGTGGAGGAGACAGGCCGGTGTAGGGGACAGGTTTGGTGGGTGTGGAAGAGATAGAGGCAGTGTTGGGGGCCGGGTGTGGCCGAGATGGAACAGGGCTAGGGACGACGTATGGAACAGAAGTGACGGCGTGGATCACCATTGCACCCCATCCGATCTACTGTGCACGCGTGCTTGTCACCCTGGGCAGATTTGTTGGGCCTCGTTTGGCAGCAGCCCGAGTATCGACGTGCGTCGTCTGAGTGGACAGTCTCGGCGTGCGGCCTGTGGGGAGGGGGGAGGGGCATCGTCACAGTTTGTGAAGCGCGGGCAGTGCGGACTCCCAGGCATGTACTTGTGCGCTCTGTGACACAAATGTTTAATGGCGTATGGCGTTCCAGCGCGGGACGCCGATGGTGGCGGTAAATGCGGAGCTGAAGATGAAATGCTTGTATGCACTTTCGGCACGGTCATTTAACTCAGCACGCACCGCTGCGCCTCATAACGGCGTGGAAATGTGGCTGAGCTACGCTCATTTACGATATTGTGTAAGTGTGGATATATCATTACATCAGAGCGTTTCCCCGCACTGTGTCACTGGCTTTAGTCATTCGTGCGGGCGCTTTATCTTACGAAGGTACTCTGGAACCGGGTCGTAGCCACTCGCGGCGGGCTGCTAGAGGGGTGGGACTCTGCCCATGGCTATCCTTGGAATCAGCTCGCCGCTTTTGAAATTATACTTGCAATTGTTCGCCCAGAATCGCATCTTTACGTGGCAAGTTTCGTGACTTATGGCAGCTATTACGACGCCATTTATGGAAACTGGATTCTAGAATAGCACCCCGCCCCACCCGCACACAAGTTGGCGTGTGATAGATTGCGGTTGGTGGTCGTTTCTGTGTGGCGACCAGTCGGATGGTCTGTACGATTGTCGGCCAGTGTGAAGCGGGTGGGTGGGTGCACGTCAGCGGCGCGAGGTGGCGGCCGTCGCTCGGCCGCCGATCCCTGCGTCACGCGGTGACGTGTCGCGTCGACGTGTCACACGGTGACGTCACGCGGTCACGTGTCCAACTGCAGCCAATCACAGCGAGCGCTCGTCGTCGCGCCAGATAGCCGGCGGCGCCAGATAGCCGGCGGCGACTGCACCTCAGCTCCGTGGCGGCGCTGCTGTTCTCGCCGCCGGGTGCTCCGTCGGCGAGAACGGCGCCGGCCGTCACCACGCGCTGCACACGGCGCCACCGCCCGCACTCGCTGTGTGCTGTGCGTGTCTCCGAACTGCCGGGCCGGCCGTGCCGAGCTGTAACGTAGCGACGTGAACGCCGTCTCCAACGGTAGACGAGTCCGTCGACGAGACGGTAGACGGTAGACGAGTAGAACTAACCGGCCAGCCGCCTGATGCGGGCGGCGATGTAGACCCCGTGTAGACTGCGCCGTGCAGTGTAGCCCGTAGCTGCGAATGTCGAGCAGAACGTCGGCTGTATCGCCTGGCTAGAGCTATGTCGGCCGCGGTGCTGACCTGACAACTGACCTGACCTGCTCGCCTGCTGACCGACAGCGGCTGATCCACCAGTCGTCAGTGGCGGCCATGTCTCCGGCGCGGCCGCACCTGCTGCCCAGGGTGAGTGCTCCGCTACCAGCACGGGCGCGCGGCTCCCCGCCGTCAGCGTGCCACCTGCGGTCTCGTGCAGCCGGGTGGCCTCCTTTAGACCGCCCGGTCGCTGTTTCGCTCGTCGACTGCCTTCAATGCAGCTAGTGTGTGTGCGCCACGCTTGGCTCGACCGCGTGTGTGTGCGCCACGCTTGTATATCGGCCGCGTGTGTGTGTGTGTGTGTATGCGCCACGCTTGGCTCGGTCGTGTGATGCCGCGGCGTTTGTGTGGCCCTGACGCGCTGTTCTCTCCTTTCAGTAGCTAGAGGCTAGCGCGTGCTCTGAAAGTTGCCAGTAAGTTGACGGTTCGCCGTGGGCGGCGCATTCGGTGCGGAGACCGCCGCGCTACCGCTGCTATGCACTGCTGTTTCTCACGCTTCCGCTGCATGCGCTCACCTCGCCGAGCCTGGCTGGTTTTGGTGGTTTTGGTGGTTTTGTGGTTCGGCATGGGTCGCCTGAGGTTCGGCATGGGTCGCTTGTGGTTCGGCATGGGTCGCCTGAGGCTCGGGGTGGGTCGCCGGCCGGCTGGCGGACTTCCTTCCTGCCGCCGGGACAGATTGCGGAAGGAGATGTGTGGCGCTCTCAAACTGTCCTGCCCGTCGGTGGATGGATTTTTGTGCAGTCAGCTGGTCGCCAGGATGGATGATGCCGATCGGACAGTGGCGGCTCCAGGCGGCCGGGCGTGGCGGGGATGATGTGGAGGGACGCGCAAGCCACGCAAGGATCACGGGGAAGCAGCAGCGAGACAGAGGGTGGAGAGTGGCGGCTCCAGGCGGCCGGGCGTGGCGGGGATGATGTGGAGGGACGCGCAAGCCACGCAAGGATCACGGGGAAGCAGCAGCGAGACAGAGGGTGGAGAGTGGCGGCTCCTGGCGACCGGGCGACCGGGCGTGGCGGGGATGATGTGGAGGGACGCGCAAGCCACGCAAGGATCACGGGGAAGCAGCAGCGAGACAGAGGGTGGAGAGTGGCGGCTCCTGGCGACCGGGCGACCGGGCGTGGCGGGGATGATGTGGAGGGCGCAAGCCACGCAAGGATCACGGGGAAGCAGCAGCGAGACAGAGGGTGGAGAGTGGCGGCTCCAGGCGGCCGGGCGTGGCGGGGATGATGTGGAGGGACGCGCAAGCCACGCAAGGATCACGGGGAAGCAGCAGTGAGGCAGAGGTTGGACAGTGGCGGCTCCGGGCGACCAGGCATGGTGGGGATAATGCGGAGGGGCACGTACAAGCCACGCAAGGATCACGGGAAGCAGCAACGAGTCAGAGACATTAGGAAACTGGGACAAGGGTCCGGGAGAGAGAGAGAGAGAGAGGGGAGAGGGAGAGGCAAGCAGACAGACAGACAGACAGACATATATGTGTGTCAATTGATTGCTTCATCAGGAAAAAAATTTCATTCGCGCTTGAATTAATAGCGTAAGGAAGAATTAGGACAATTAAAATGAATGCACTTTTCAGATAATTAGCAGTGTTTTCAGATTTTCCTTTGTCCATTTTTTTGAAACGAATAGACTGGAGTGTTCTAGCCGTCTCCATGCTGTTTTTAATCACGCTGAGTTTAAAATGTTCTGATCGAGATTAATCGTCTCCTCCCTTTGGGCGATTTCCAAGTGTTTGCGAAATTCAGTACTTTATCGAATTCGATAATTTGGAACGTAGAATGCAAGTTAAATACGCGTGCATCCGGGTCGCCATGGGATCATGGATCTCATTGGCAATGGGAATGATATCGACAGGAGCCTTTTCGATACGATCCTTCCGACATCGGTGTCACTATTGAAACTGGGCTCTAGTGTGGAATGCGCATCACGTATGTTCAACTTCAACGCGCGTTGACGATTCCGAAATCGGTCGTGCTTACTGTGGACAAAATTCCGTTTCCGACAAAATTATTTGCAACGGCAAATAAATATGCTTCGACTCAAATGCACAGTTGTACCGCTAACCATTTGTCATATGATTACCGGTATTATTGGCCATTGGAGGCACTGGACGAGCGAAGCCGAGAGACGGGCTATGGGGCACCCATGCTGCAGGTGCAGGGCCGGGCACCATCCCGCGTCAGGAAACTTGTGGACCGACAGCAACTGCGCTCTCTTGGCAAAACGCAAATGGATGCACCGTACCTACCTATAGTGCGTCCAGTGTGGCGAGGTGCAGGATTTGCAGAATTTAGTAAACCCCATTCCGATTATTCGGCAAATTGCGTTCAAATCTTGGATGCATGCTCGATATTTGGCAAACAAGTTCTATTACGTATATAGTGTCTATATATGACGAAAACTATTCAAATGTATATTAAAAGAAAATGTATAATTATTTAGCGCTCTGGCGAGGAACATATTTCATCAATATCATACGATGACCTTTCCTCGATGATTATAAAATACAGTCGAAAGTTACTTTGCTCTTGGTGTATATTCAGGTACAACCCTTCATCAAACCACAAAAAATAGGCAATTCCATCTAACGGTCAAATTCTAACTGCCATACTTTATTAACTATGTCATGTCGTGCCTTGCTAAGCATAGGCTTTTTTACTTCGGAGACGCCTTTAATGATGCTTTTGGATATGTACTCACTCAAGTATAGGAGATTAAGGGGGGGGGGGACATGATTGAAATGTACAAAATTGTTGAAGGACTAGATCAGGTCAATTTAAATGGTGCTCTTCAGTTTAGAGTATCACATAGGGGTCATCAATTCAGGTTAGACAAGTTGAGGTATAGGACAGTTAAGCGACAACAGGTCTTCAGTCAAAGGGTTGTTGATCAGTGGAATGGGCTGCCCGCTGATGTGGGGAGTTCCTCATTGAATGTATTTAAAAGTAGGGTGGATACATTTTTTAGACAGGAAAATCTTGTTTTTCAGTTCTAGTTTGTGATGGATGGGGGGAGATTCATGTTGGGTGGGTGTGCACGGCGCGGACCCCTTTGGGCGGGCGTGTATGCAGTTTGAAAATTGTTGATAGGGCATTCAATCCACATGTGTTAAGAGAGAGCACGGGAATAGGGCTGGAAAGCTAGGGTAGATAGGCATTGATAGGTGTGTGGGATATTGGAGGGCTGGTTGTTCAGGATGTGGGATGGTTGGGGAGGGTCTTTTACCAGGCTTATATTATCTTCCATTTACAGACTTAACTGGATGGGCCCTTGGGTCTCTTATTAAGTCTAAACGCTTTATAACTTTATATGGGGTGTACCTAGCAGTGGATTCAGCACCTTCCTTCGGGATGTGATACTGGTGAGATTGTCTATGATAGCACAATGGGTATGATGGGAGGAGTTTGTAATTGTTGAGTGTGTTATGCAATAGCAAGTGAGTCTCTTATTAAGTCTAAACGCTTTATAACTTTATATAGGGTGTACCTAACAGTGGATTCAGCACCTTCCTTCGGGATGTGATACTGATGAGATTGTCTATGGTAGCACAATGGGTATGATGGGAGGAGTTTGTATTTGTTGAGTGTGTTATGCAATAGCAAGTGAGTCTCTTATTAAGTCTAAACGTTTTATAACTTTATATAGGGTGTACCTAGCAGTGGATTCAGCACCTTCCTTCGGGATGTGATACTGATGAGATTGTCTAGGGTAGCACACTGGGAGTGTGTTATTCAATATCAAGTGAATTGGTGCTAGATAGGCTGCGATATATAGCTTCCTAGGAACTTGAGATAAGGGATTGATTGGGGTGAGAGTATGTACATTTCTAGTACCTTTTCCAGATAGGCTTAACCCAGATGGGCCCCTGTGGCTCTTATTAAGCCTTAACACTTTATGACTTTATGCTGCGTACAAGACATACATTTATGCACATTTGCTTACATTGGTCACACTCGGCGGTGCATACTGTAAAATATTTATCGAAAGGCACGAAATGACATAGATAGTCTTAGTAAGGCACGACATGACATACATAATAAAGTATGACAGTGAGAATTCGACCGTTAGATGGAATTGCTTATTTTTTGTGGTTTGACGAATGGTTGTACCCGAATATTGTCCGACATTGACATTGCCCTTCCTCGTAGTCCTTGGTACTGTTTTGCATACTGTTTTCTGATGTATAGGGATATATATATATATATATATATATGTATATATATATATATATATATATATATATATATATATATATATATATATATACATATATATACACATACACACGGCTGGAACCTTGCTCATAATCCTTGACACCGTTTCTTTCGGCAAGAACAGTGTTGATGCCTACATTTCCCTGTGCAATACCCTTGTTCAGATCATTATGTGACGGGAACACTAAAATGGTATCAACATTTATCTTGCGTCTGGGTATGCCCCAATATGTCCATGTTTTGCCCAGCGGACCGCATTTCGCCCGCTCTGCCACTGATGCCAGGCACCGGTCGGTTTGCTGTTGGCCGGTGTGCGCTCCGGTGGTGTAATAAGCTGGCCGGAGCCGGCCTCTGGCCGCCGTCAACAGCCACCGTTCGGCGGCAGCCCGCTGCTGGCTGCTGTATATCGCCAGCCCCAGCTGGTGGCCACTGTGCGGCGCTTCAGCACTTCGGCGTGCTCCACGGAAGCGGTCATTTCTCCAGGAAGCCCCTGTAGTGACGGCGAGTGTGCTGGGGTCCGCTGACGTTACGTTGCTCCGACAATGTACGGCAGAACTGTTCAAAAAGTGGTGTCGGTCTTACAAAGGACTGAAAGCAAGATATCAGTTGGACCTGAGCACCGCTGCTGTGGTCCAGGCACGGCATAGACAAAGGGCAAAGAAAGAACTCGTCGCGTATCATGTCAGAGGTAGCATGACAAGGGTGTGGGAGGTGTACACGAAACATCTGACCATCTAGATTGTACGCCTGCCATGGTATATATTGGAACATGCCGCTCTTTTGGCAATATACGACGACGTGGGGAGACCGAACGCCACTTAATCGCAACAATTTGCGAAATGGACACGGTTCTGCCAACACTTTGACCGTGACATGGAATACTTGACGAAGTGATGACTGGTACCGTGTGCAGAAGCTATCACCACCTGACGTTCAACACTGACCATGACATGGAATACAACTGACAAACTGATGACTGGTACCGTGTGCAGAAGCTATCACCACCTGACGTTCAACACTGACCATGACATGGAATACAACTGACACACTGAAGACTGGTACCGTGTACCGAAACTATCACCGCCCGACGGTGTTCTATAGCGAGCGGTTGGCCGTGCCTAGCATATTCGAGCTGGGCTGATGACGTGTCGGTAACACCCAGCCTCCCGGTTCAGATCAGAACGTGCAATATGTGCGGCTGGCGGTCGTTCTGTCCCCTGGCGGGTCAGTACACGTCTGCCGCCACACTGTTCGCCTGTCTCTTTCCGTCTGCTATCGCCGCACACTGGTGGAGGGTCGCGGAGCCGGGTTTTGCGGTGGAGCGAACAAAATGATGGCGCTACACCATAAAACGTGTTGACTGCACGTCGTCCCGTCTCAAAACAGCCGTGATCTGCACGTCGTCCCGTCTCAAAACAGCCGTGATGCGCAAGGCGGTGGGGAAAGTGGCGGCCTTCCGCGAGTCCCGCGACATTTTCACCCTCCGGACCGCTGTGTTCGGGAATGTGGCGTACGGTGTGCACAGTGTACAGGGTGCACAGTGTACAGTGTACGCAGTGTACAGTGTACGCAGTGTACAGTGTTCACAGTGTACACAGTGCACAGTCTACGCAGTGTATAATGTACAGTGTAAACACACGTACGGTTACAATGTGTACTGGATGAAGGCGGCCGGTGACTGGTCCGCCTGACCTCCGCTTCATTTTAGTGGATTAATGTGCCCCACGAAGATGCGTGTTCGCTATCCCTGTCACAGAGGCATCTCGGTTGATGCAACTGCTCAACATGTGGACAAAAGGAGTGAACATTTCGGAGGGGATAGTTCAAAAGAAGAAGAAGAATCTATTTTGCTTACACACTGACATGAAATAGTAACTATGATAGTCACAGCAATTGGTGGATGGGCATGGGAGATGGCGGCGGACAGGGCCGTGGCTGTCGAGAAGCAGAACCTCTGCCAGCTGCTGGTATTCCAATCAGAACGTCCGCCAGCTGCTGGTATTCCAATCAGAACGTCCGCCAGTTGCTGGTATTCCAATCAGAACGTCCGCCAGTTGCTGGTATTCCAGGCAGAACCTCCGCCAGCTGCTGGTATTCCAATCTGAACGTCCGCTAGTTGCTGGTATTCCAAGTAGAACACCCGCCAGCTGCTGATATTCCAAGCAGAACGCCCGTCAGCTGCTAGTACTCCAATCATAAGTCGAGCTGATAGGCCTGATAGGCCTAGTTTTACTCCAGGTATATTCAACTGAGGGGGGGGGGGGTGGCGAAACACAACTGCCGGTGACAGGTTGCGCCACCGACAGTTGGACGGTGGTGTGGTGAGCGTAAGACAGCAGCCACTGTCGCTCTACACTGTACAGTGTACGGCCACCGACAGTTGGACGGTGGTGTGGTGAGCGTAAGACAGCAGCCACTGTCGCTCTACACTGTACAGTGTACGGCCACCGACAGTTGGACGGTGGTGTGGTGAGCGTAAGGTAACAGCCACTGTCGCTCTACACTGTACAGTGTACGGCCACCGACAGTTGGACGGTGGTGTGGTGAGCGTAAGGTAACAGCCACTGTCGCTCTACACTGTACAGCAGGGTGGGAATTAAGGCACTTCTTAAGATATTTTATCTCTGAAAACATTTCTGCACTCCGGGTTCATACTGGATAGGATGGGCTTCACATGTACTCCGACACAAATTGAAATGTGGGAACAAAGATATGAATAAAAACCAACACAGAAATACACCCAAAAAACGCCGGTTATTCCACTTACGGTCACCACTCTAACCACTTTTTTGCAGCAGTCAGCTTTCAACCACCGATTGCTGAACCTCAATTTCCTCAAATCTCAACCTCAATTGCCGACAACAACACGCCGACTACAGCTTGCAAAAAGATGCGCATGCGCACTTAGTACAATGTTCTCCAGCTTTGGAGCCGCGTCTCGGAAAAGCTGTGTTTCTGCCACCCTATAGTGGGAAATTTGACAGTTTTAAGAGACGTTCTCCGGAGGCCCGGAGGGCACCGATCAGAATTGGCTGCGTTAGCGTTTTCTGTTACGAAATCTGTCCGTCAACCAATCAATGTAAGGTAATTTTTATATGACGTCATTACCATTAGCAACTTTGAACACGTGGTTAATAATGTCATACTGTAAACAGAAGACCTCGACTGATCCTTTGCTTTGATCACATCCAACTGTGGCGTGTGCGGTGGCGGAGTTGCGTTCGTATTACGTGGGGAATTGGCTGCGTAGGTAGGTATGCGCTCTGAGCTGAGGGTGAAGTGTGAAGTATTTTTGTTTGTTTTTCATATGGCTAGCCTTGTACTGAGCCAAAAGTGAAAGGAAAGCGCATTGCTCCTGTGAGTTATGAGAAACGAAACAGTGCTGATTATTACGAGTCACTGCCGGGCGGTGCCATCCATTGTTCACTTCCTTGTTCCTATGTTTTGACATTTCATCTGACCAAAAATGAGAATGATATTACTGATGCATATTATGTAGGTCTGAGTTAGGTTTTTCTGGTCGGTTACTGGTAAACAGATTCCATGCATAAAAAATAATGTCTATGAAAATGTACTCCGGAAGATACCGGTTTGCACTCCGACTCCCAACCCGGAAAGTAAGTTTCCCACTCTGCTGTACAGTGTACGGCCACCGACAGTTGGACGGTGGTGTGGTGAGAGTAAGGTAACAGCGACTGTCGCTCTACACTGTACAGTGTACGGCCACCGCACATTGCGCTTCTGTGTTGAAAGATGTGTTAAGTCGGTTACGGAGGCCTTGAAATTTAGTGCGGGACCAAGAACAGCAGCACGCTCTCATATGACCGCGAGAAGTACTGGCGGAGGTGGAGAGGTTGTGCTCCCGGGTAGGCTATTTCACCAATGCTAATTGCCAATGCTATGGTGGTAGTTTGAGAACTGCTTCATGCGCCCGATCCTAGTGCGATATTGGCTTCGTTTTTGCTTGTGTTTATGTCCGACATCATTGTTACTTGTTCTTCAGCACGTATTGCATACACATTCATGCGACCATGCCTCCCAGTTAACCACTGTCTTGAAATGAAGGCGTGAAATAAATATCCATCGGTGAAATGATGAAATGACATGAAGAGATGGATAATTAATCATTTAGGAGTGAGAATTCCACTGACCCTCACCTGTCCGGTTTCCCTGAATCGTACCAGGATACAATTTGTTTCTCATAATTGAAACTGTCACCGTCAACCCGAACATGTCGATCGACATGGTCGGGTTTGGTGACAAGTAGCCAGCAAGTGTCTGCCGCCGCACCTGGCGTCGGCTGGTGTTACGTTCCGGCCTGCCGCCCGCGCTGGTGCGCCGCGCCAAAGGAGACTGCAACGCCTGGGCGTCCGACGGCAGTCTGTCGGTTGTCGAGGCGAGCATGGCAGAGGCTGTACAAACCAGCGGTAAAATACTCGGAAAATATGGTGGAATATATTGCGTAGTGAACACTGAATATGCATCCTTCCCAAAGGAGTACCGACATCACGCTTGTTGATGTGTCTATGAAGTCTTCATGCCTCGCTTCCAACAGCATCGGGTGCATAAGTATTACGCTTATGCTCACCATTACAGATGGTGATAAGCAAACATCTCGTGGCACAATTCGAGGTAAAGAGGACTATCTCTGATGAGGTCTGTTGTACGATTGATTCAATTGGCATTATCGTCGTCGTTAATATTGTGTATCCTTATATTCGGTATCTCACAAAATAAACGAAACGAATACACTTATGAGCATGCTATTGGTCCGAAATGGAACTTGAATGACTTACAGGCTGGAAACGATGCTGCTGCAAAGCGCGCCGCGCAGGCTCGTTGGACTCGAGCATTGCCTCTCCCCGCAAGGGATTTCTACTCGGAAGTATCTGCTTTTCTCCAAGAAAAGTGGCAAACAAATTGGGATTATCAGGTTTCGAACAAGCTCCGATCTATCAAACAAGTTTTGGTACCATGGCCCTCATCACTGAAGAAGTGTAGGAGGGAAGAGATAATTTTGGCACGACTGCGAATAGGGCACATTTACGCTACACACCGACACCTTCTGATCAAGGAGGAAAAACCACGCTGTTCTCGATGTGACGCACATATGACTGTCCGCCACATACTGTTTTCATGCCGCAACTTCAGGAGGAACGAATGCGTTACTTTGGTCCAAACTTTCATACAATGTCGTACACTGATTTTTTAGGAGACAGCTCGGAGATCGTTGCCACAGGCAAAATATACCGTTACTTAGCTGCTATTAAGTTTCACCTTATCTATCCCTTTCAAGAATAGTCATACCGAATCCCACATTATGTTCTGAAGAATAAAACAGTTATGGGCGCTAGATAACCACTAGCAGTTCAGGCGCCCTTAAGCCCAAATAAACAAACAGAATGACTTACGGGATATTTTAAACGATATGCCTGGATAAAAATATTCGCCATCCTAATCTGTTTGTTTCGACATCTCACACATAACGAAACCAAACTATTATCTCAATACTGGTCGGAAGTGACTGACATTTCGCATGTCGTGCCTCTGAAGGGTATTTTCGGTGCACCCTAGTGCATGCTGTGCATGGGACAAACGGCCTCAACGCGTCTGGGCACTTTCATTGTTCTGTGCAGTCACTTGGTGCGCTTCGGTCATGTACTGTGCACTGTGCACTCACTTGGCGGTATGCTTTGGTCATGTACTGTGCACTTTTGAACTTGACGTGACGCATATCTGACGTCACACAGATAATGTAGAATGGGTGGAAGGATGGGTAAATGGATAGATTGATGAATGGATAGGGATGATGGTGACGATGGATGTATACGGGCAGTGTGTGTGAGAGAGAGAGAGATAGGGTGAGAGGAGGAGACAGAGACAGAGATGTGGTCAGCGGTAGTGATAATATCCGTAGTGCACGTTGAGCGTTGATGTGCGCCGCCGGCAAAATCTGTAGTGTTCGATCTGACACCCATCACGTGTTGACAGTGCAGTGGTGTGTTGATCAGTGTGTCAGTGACGCGTATTTGTGACATCGGTGGTGACGTATGCGGCGTGTCAGTCAGTCCCTCACTCGCTCACGGTGTCGTTGGTGTCCCACCCGGCTAGTTCTCCACCCGGCCCAACGCGCCAACTCAGTCATCCGTGCTGACGTGCTCACGGGCGCAGCACTGATGACGTGCGTTCGGCGGGCGTGGTCAGTGGGGGTCAGGTCAGGTCATCGCGGGCGGGCCGACACTGCGGCTGACCAACACCGTCCGCTCTGCCGCAGGACTTCGACCCAGCCACCCCCGTGCCTTCGTTCAGCGGCGCGGCCACCATGCCCTACCCCCAGTCAACAACGCCGATCTCTTCTAAGAAGAAGTTTAAGGCAAGCTCGCTTGGGTTTTCCGCCAGCAAGCTGCTCTAGCGGGCGGGCCGGAGCGGCGCAGCTGGTGGCGGCGGCGTCGCGGGCGTCACCGGGTCTGCGCCGCCGGCTGGCACGTGCGCTCAGCCTCAGCTCGGCACGGCAGTCGTGACCTGGCCGGCGGCGGTGCCCGCCGACGCACAGACTGGGCGGCAGCAACTTTTGGAGCGCGCGCTCGCCTCCGCGAGGAGGAGGCGACAGCGACGGGTCGGGGTCCGCCGGCCGGCAGTCGCTGCACACTGTACATACGGACGGACGGGTGGGAGCTGACGTGACGCGGCCGTCAGCCGGCGGCAGTCAGCCGGCGGCCGTCAGCCGGCGGCCGTCAGCCGGCGGCCGTCAGCCGGCGGCCGCGTCTGCTGACGCGGCGCGTCTCACCGTGTATTTATGTCGACCGTGTGGCCGGCTGGCCACGTCAGGGATGCTACGACAAATCAAGGCGCGCTATTCCTATCAACGTTTCGATGCCGGAGCGAGCGACGGGCGTAGCCGGCCTGAGTGCTCTGTCGCCGGACACTGTCCGGAATGCGCCGGCGGACAGCGGACAGTTTTGTAGCTGTCCTCCGTGGACAGGAATGGTGTGATACTCGTTAATGCGTGTGTCTGTGTCTGTATGCTGGATTAACAGTGTGTGTGTGTGTCGGCATGTGTGTGCAGGTATCGCGTGGTTCTTGCTGCGATTGGCTCCCGTACAGTTCCTCTGCTCTTCGTGGAACTATCGCTGTCCTGTTTGTGATGGTCTTATCCAGGGCTCGTAAAAAGGCATCCAATATTAGTTTCAGTTACGTCAGTCCTTGGAACTTGGTTTGACGGGCTGGAATCGGTTTAATGAAGTGGAAAGCTGAACATTTTGTTTCCCGTATAACAGTAAATTATTTAAGCACTTTCAAGAGCACAAAAAGGAGCCATTGAACATAGTCATACGATGTTATTAAGTTGGTACAATATATTGTTGCACGTCCATGCACCAGTAAACGTATCACAATTTCCAAAGATCGAGATGCTGTTAGTAGCGAAATTTCCATGTCCGTTGGTTATCCGGTCCTCAAATCTGGAAATTTGTAATCAGCAAAGCTAGTGACGTTTCTAAATCAAGTATAGGTAGGCGGCTAGCGTAAGAAGCTAACACAATGTGGAGAAATCAAAAACGACGAAGACCATTATCTTTGGAACATGCATGTACAGCATGAAACGAATTTACCGGCACATTGTTGCAAGCAACATCATGGTTAATATGCCTAACTTGGCGAATGCGCTCCTGTAGATGTAGCTTTTTGTTATCCCTGCCAAATAATTAACTAGTATATTTCGGCAAGAAAAAGAATAGTTTTTCATTCACTTGATATATTTCCACTTAGTTCCAAGAATGCATGTGATATAATGTTGTATTGGACAGGCCAGCTTGGACCACGAAGCAGAGAAAGCTAGACAAAACTTTGAGCGGACATTTTCTTTTATACACATCCTTCGAACATTCATTCAGTTTCGGCCACAAGGTGGCTAAAACTATTTTATTCAACTGGTTTAAATCATGGTTTTAACCGGATAAAGTAGCGTGGCGACGTAGGCTCGCCACCCCTGGTGTAACCCATGCGATCCTCATCTCTACAGTTCTTCGACGTCCGGCACTCAGTGTACCCAATGCATTTATGTCAACTCTTCCGGCATCTGCCATCCCGAGGGTTTTATGCATTGTTGCCAGTGATGATCTGAATACATAAGCGGACATTTCTATTGTCAACGTGTTGGCGCATGTCGCTCTCCCGCCTTCTGACTTGGCGGCTCCGACGCGTTTTAAATGGCCGGACATTGTCACATTGTCTCGGATGTTGTGTGTCACGTCACAGGCTTTTTGCATCCCGTCAGTCAGGCTGCAGTCGTGACGCTGAGCTTAATTCAGCCTCGGACTCAAACTCATGCTTGGACATTTCACTGTGTACTCTTCGCTCTTCTAGCCCACATCAAGGAGGGGATGGAATAGGAACGCAAAGGCGCATTCACCGTTCGTACACCCCGGACTATACGCAGCACACCGCGGCAGGCGGGCCAGGTCTCCGGCGCCGTCAGCAGGTGCCACACCGGCGCACGTCCCGGTGACCGGGTCGACCTGGGGTCAGCCGGCGCTGCAGCAGTAGCGCCGCGTGTCCATCTCGGTGCGAGACGGCAGCGCGTGCAGGCTACCGAGAGCGGTGCACTCGCTGAAGGTCGGGCTCGGTGCAGAGTTCCGCCAGACTGTGATCGCTGTCTGTCGACCTGAGACGGCCGCTGCCGGAACTCTATGCATTCCGGGCACACGGACCGGTGATTTACCCTCATCTCCTGCATGCGGTTTAGTGGTGTTTTATGCAGATTGAATTCAGGCGCCTCCCCTGGGCGTTCGCTGCCATTCAGCATTCATGGGAGGGCGAGACGACACGGCAGGTTACTTGCGGCGGGAAGCGTTTCGAGCCGGCTGATGCGGCACAGGAATAGTCCGACCCTGACGCGAGGTGCGGCGCTTCTCGACCGGTGTGCTGTAGCAGCCAGGCCGCTTCGGGAGCCGCCACCAGACCGGACGCCACTCGGTCGAGAGTGGTCGGCTCCGTCGAGTGGCCACTCGGTCGAGAGTGGTCGTCTCCGTCCGGTCGAGAGTGGTCGGCTCCGTCCGGTCGAGAGTGGTCGTCTCCGTCCGGTCGAGAGTGGTCGGCTCCGTCCGGTCGAGAGTGGTCGGCTCCGTCCGGTCGAGAGTGGTCGGCTCCGTCCGCCACCAGACTGGACGCCACTCGGTCGAGAGTAGTCGGCTCCGTCCGGTCGAGAGTGGTCGGCTCCGTCCGCCACCAGACCGGACGCCACTTGGTCGGGAGTGGTCGGCTCCGTCCGCCACCAGACTGGACGCCACTTGGTCGAGAGTGGTCGGCTCCGTCCGCCACCAGACTGGACGCCACTTGGTCGAGAGTGGTCGGCTCCGTCCGCCACCAGACTGGACGCCACTTGGTCGAGAGTGGTCGGCTCCGTCCGCCACCAGACTGGACGCCACTTGGTCGAGAGTGGTCGGCTCCGTCGAGTGGCCACTCGGTCGAGAGTGGTCGGCTCCGTCGAGTGGCCACTCGGTCGAGAGTGGTCGTCTCCGTCCGGTGGCGTGCCGTGCAGCTATTGGGGCGCGTTGAGCGCTACTTCCTGTGGCTGCGCGGGCTGTGTCGACCGGAGAGGAACTGTCCGTCTTCTCGGTCGTCCGTGTTCCCGGTTTGTCTCCTTTTGTTCAACAGGCACGGTCATGCTGTGGGGATCCATGAGTGTTGATGTTTTTGGATCCATGAGTGTTGATGTTTTGGGATCCATGAGTGTTGATGCTGTAGGGATGCAAGAGTGTTGATGCTGTAGAGATGCAAGAGTGTTGATGCTGTAAGGGTGTATGAGTGTTCATGTAGGGATCCATTGGTGTTGATGCTGTAGGGATACATGAGTGTTGATGTAGGGATCCATAGGTGTTGATGCCGTAGGGATATATGGGTGTTGATGCTGTAGGGATCCATGAGTGTTGATGCTATAGGGATCCGTGAGTGTTGATGCTATAGGGATCCATGAGTGTTGCTGCTATATGGATCCATGCGTGTTGATGCTATATGGATCCATGGGTATTGATGCTGTAGGAATCCATGGGTGTTGATACTGTATGGATCGATGGGTGTTGCTGCTGTAGGGATCCATGGGTGTTGATAATGTAGTGATCTATGAGTGGTGATGCTGTAGGGATCCGTGAGTGTTGATGCTGTGGGGATCCATGAATGCCGATGCTGTAGGGATTCATGGTGTCGCCACTGGGGGCAGGAGGAGGAGGGGAGACATTAAAGTTAGCCATCATTCATAGGGCGTTGCATGTATATGGTGGACTTAAAATTTGAAATGTCGCGTCGCCTCCCACTTTTGCACGGCAGACGCCCTTCAATTAATTGTCTTCTGTTTAGAGAGCAGATGAGTTGGTACCTGCTTACAACCGTTGGTATAAACCATTGGTCCACACAAAGGTAGTCATTTGGTTTAAAATAGCTGCAACACTCGCAGGTTGGTCTCAAAGGTCTCATAGTTGATCACAGAAGCTATGCCTGTCCCAAACCGTGGCACGTTCGTCCTCGCTTATGTGGAACATTAATTCGTCATGGCAATGTCGATGAGCGGTGGGCTTGATCGCGGTGTCCCGAGTTCGATTCCTGGGAGATGGATCTGCTTTTTACTTCCTTTTTTTGTAGGAAATAGTGAGTTATTCTTTTTTATTTGGCTTTGTCTGCTATCCCCACACAAACGGGATTACTTTTTTTGTATTCGAAATGTTGGCTGTTGGCTGTATTGCATGGCGGCCCGTACTACGGCACCCTGCTACACAAGATCTTAAGCCCACAAGCAAATATGGGAATTCCAACTCGACGTCAGAATTTCACCGGCCGGCCCACATTTTGCCCACATTTTGTGCGACGTCGCCAGCCTGATGGCGTCAGTTGTCAGATGGCGTCAGTCAGCTGGCCACCCTGGCCGACGGCTAAACAGGAGCGGTTGTACCGAGTCCAGCCTTCGTCTGGCCGGCACCGGCATAGGGGAGGGTGAAAACCTAGTCTGCTAGTCTGTAATGAAATATGCCAAACGTTCTCTCAACCGAACTAACTGTGCTGCATCATTTATCTTTCTACCCAAGTTGTGATCACCTACATGCAGAATAACACAAAAAATAAATATTTTGGTTGAATTTCGTATCAGTTGCAATATTCCATGAGTTCCTGTAATTCACTAAGTTTATGTTCAATCAGTTGTAATATTCAATCAATTGAATTTCGTAGCCCATTGTTTCTCGGGAGTGGCGTCTAGACCGATAATCTTGCAAGTGAAAAGGGTCGGGCAGCTCCTTTAGCTCAATTCATGTGCTGAGCGGATTTCGCCCCTCGAAAATTTCCGAACAAAAAATATTGAATGATGTTGGCAACTTGGAAAATAATCCGGGTGCTGGCAAATAAAACCGGCCCGCGCATCGAATCGATTGGAGATGGGCCGACGCATAAGCACCAGGATGTAGCTTGGTTTCGTGCACATCTTTCAACATGTACTGTCACATCGCAACAGAGGGCTACTTCGCCAGGTCAAACTAAACTATTGCAGGGAACACAAGTGGTATGCAGCGGTTAGCAAAACCTTACAAATGATTGTTGTGGAGTCACCTGGGGTAGAAATTGACCGCTATATAATTCAGGCAGTAAAATTGACACAGAAAGCATTTTCTGTCGAAGACGATGCATCACTTCGCTTCACTGCTGCAACACGTGCCGCGTAGGAGGCTAGTGTCGCGCACTTGCAGAGCGTAAGGTCGACGAAGCCGAAGGTGATGGCCATGGTTAACAGGTGTCACCCAAAATTTGTGATTTTGTAGAACGTAGACTTAGCTTGATCAGGCTGACCCGACCTGACTTCAGCTAGACAGAGTATTCCTGCCATCACAGGGCCCGTGCATTGTGGGCTTTAGATATTTCTACAGACGATGTACAGTGGCGAGGAGGTTAGTTTGATTCAAAACGGCAAACGTCCACAATAGTCTTCCGCAAAATTGTACGGACCTGTTCGTGGATCTATTGTAAACCTAGAAAACGTAACGGGGAAGCCAGTATTGAGATAGTAATAGCTCACCCAAATGTGTTGCAAAACGACGCCCTATTCCTATGAAGCGCGCGTGGTCCACCTCCCAGCTACGTAAAGCTGCTACGCTTAAGATCTATGCAGCACTGGCTGCGTCCTCGGCTATCGATGTGCTTGTTGAACTTCCAGATAGGAGCTTGTTTCCCTTGGGCTGCCGCTGCCGCCAGTGGCCAGCTGGTTTGTCGCCTCTACTGTGGCAGCTGCTGTGCTGAGGACTGCGGCAGCTGCTGTGCTGAGGACTGCGGCAGCTGCTGTGCTGACGACTGTGGCAGCTGCTGTGCTAGCGACTGTGGCAGCTGCTGTGTTGATGACTGCGGCAGCTGCTGTGCTGATGACTGTGGCAGCTGCTGTGCTAGCGACTGTGGCAGCTGCTGTGTTGACGACTGCGGCAGCTGCTGTGCTGACGACTGCGGCAGCTGCTGTGCTGACGACTGTGGCAGCTGCTGTGATGACTACTGTGGCAGCTGCTGTGCTGACGACCGATATAAGTCGCACGGCACGTTTACGCCGATTAACGCTCGGACGATGCACACGGGAATGTACAGGCACTGAAGAAAAAACGCAGAGGTGTTGTTTTCTTCAAACAACAAACCAACTTCAAGAGCGATGGCCGTTTTCTATCCGCAGTCGGATAGAAAACGGATAAAAAAATATAATTAGCGCATGGTAAGGCTGTCGGCGAAAACTTCCCGGCAGGCTGCAGTATTTTTAGCTGCACCGCTCGCCTAATGTACCTAATGCATCACAACGAGCATTGTTGTGGCCTCTTGGGCGTCATTCCATCCCATCCACACAAAGTAGTCTGGAGCGTTCAAATTAAACTGGTCGACGGCTGAACTGAAACTCAACTCGGCCCGACTGGCATCCACGCCACCTGCAGGCCCAGGGAGCAACTTTCTTTGTGGCTAATTAGCGCCGGTGTGTACCCACCCTTGGTGTCCCCAGAGGCCCGGGGATCACGCGCGTGTGTGGCTGCTGCGTGTCGCACCAGTTGGTGTGTGGAGCCTTCAGGTGTGTCGGGCAACGGCGGACTGGTGGGCTGCGTGTCGCACCAGTTGTCGGTGTGTGGAGCTGCACGTGTGAGGCAGGCGGACCTGTCAGGCGGACCTGGCAGGTGAACCTGGCTGGCGGACCTGTCTGGTGGACATGGCTAGTGGACCTAGCTGATGAACCTGGCAAGTGGATCTGGGTGGTAGACCTCGCAGATTGGCCTGACAAGTGAACCTGGTAGGCGGACCTGGCAGGTGGACCTGGATGGCGGACATGTCTGGTGGACCTGGCAGGTGGATCTGGCTGGTAGACCTGGCAGATTGACATGACAGGTAAACCTTGTTGGTGGACCTGGCAGATGGGCCTGGCTGGTGGACCTGGCAGGTGGACCTGTTCGGCGAGGGTCGGCTGGTGTCAATCGTAGCGTGCAGGAGCCCAACGCACCACGTCAGGAGTTGCTCGGAAGTCAGCGCTGCTCAGCGTCTCTCCGTTCTCTGGTTGAGTTGTGTATTTTGAGCGGCTTTGGTACGTCCACCGCTGTCGGCTGCTGTGTCGTCCGTGTGAGATTGTACCAGGTTCTGCACCTCATGGCATCACATTCCACCAGAAAGCCGACCAACGTCTGAACGATATTGTATTTCAGAAGAAGCTGGGAGCGTGGAAACGCGCACCGACAAGCTCACCACAGAACCTTTTCCGCTGAGGAAAGATAAAAATCGGACTGGTTGCTTAATTGCAAACAGCTTCCTGACGTTCTAAATCATTGTATGCATAGGGGGCTAGTAGTCTAGGGGTAAGTTGCCCGTCTCACAGTCGAAAGATTGTGGGTTCGAGTCTCACCAGGTGAGACTCGAGGTGAGAAAAGAAGAGTAGTGACAGGTGAGACTCACCTGTCGCTACTCTTCTCCCGCGACCAATCGGCGTGGGAGATTGGCGACGCTACATGACTCAACGGTCGACGTGTCGTAAAACCAAATAACCAACCAACCATACGTTTTACCACCATGACCCTGACTGGAGAGGTGTTTCACATGGCCTGCAGGATAATTTTCGCCTGGTACATGAACTCGAGAATGAACACGTGCTCGGCTTTCAGCGCACTAGCCAGTGTCCATACGGCGACACCGCTTGCGGTTGCCACTGTATCGGGCTTGCAGGCGCACGTGCCAATGTAAGTACAAACAGTCACAAGTCCAGCATACAGCCGCAGCCATGTTTTTCACAATGCATGTCTCGGTTCGTCACGGTGCCAAATTAAGATTAGGCCATCTTAGTGTGGTGGAAGAAATGCGTGGCGGTGGTGTTGGGATCATCTAAATTCCCGACTAAGTTGATGTAAATCCAATGCTTTGGAGAAGTACATCTTTGGCAAATTTTCCTCTTATGCTATTTGGGGCGATTCCAGGACCAGGACCAGGCCCAAGTTAGACCCAGATTGCTCACCTCGCACCTATTTTGGTTGGAAAAAAACTGGTACACTAGGTTATTTACGGTTCAGATTACGATGATGATATTTCTAGTTTCTAGGTCAAAAGGGTCACGAAATGCAGGTTAGGACATTTTGAAGCCACGAAGAAAGTTCATATAGAAAATCATTTTTCATTTTTGTAGTGGTAGCTATTAGCGTACAAAAACTATATATCGTTTGACAGCGGAAAGTCTGCCCAATGCAATAAAATAAATCTGGTCACGTGAAGTCAACATTTGATCTCGTGACGTTTCGTTAACCTCGTGACCTATTAAATAAGCCTATTTTGACATTTTTATTTTTAACTCATGGGTGCCTAATCAATTGTCTTATGATGACGTGTTATTTTCTTGTAAAGCCGAATCTGTAGCGGGCCATAGAGGTCAAATGTCCGGGCCGAACATGAGCTCCAGATAATGGTGGCTGCTTCCGTGACAAATCGACGAGTGAAAGTCTCAAAATTACACCCAATATTTTATATTTTGATGAAAATAATTATGTGAGGTTATCTGATGAGCCGACTCCACACAGACATACATGTATTAAGGTCATCCACAATTAACTTGTGGCTATTACAGCCTCACGTCATACAAATAGAAAGAGGTCGGTAGATGTATCATACATTCAATTATTGTCTGCAAGCAGCCATAAAAGCAGACACATAACTCGTGGCTATTACAGCCTCACATCATACACATAAAAAGAGGTCGGCAGAAGTATCATACATTCAGATATTTTCTACAAGCAGTCATAAAAGCAGACACATACAATGGGCGCTAAGTGCCTCCACAGTCCGGGTTCCTACGCAGGTGACGCTCTAGGTGCAGTCCAACCAGGGGGATGGGTAGCCGCGTCAGATCGGGCGGCAAGGCATTGTATTGTCTAGCCGCGCGACTACAAAAACGTCGCTTATCCATATCGGTTCGCGATCTGGGCACGTGCAGATCGCTGTCTTGCCTGGTGGTCCTGTCACGTGTCTGTGATACCAGAGCAAATTCACAGGCTAGTGACTCTGGTTCACCCAGGCGACGCACCTTGTGTAGCAAGGTCAGCGTGTGGTACTGAACGAGGTCCCGCGCGCTCAGCCAGCCCAATTTCTCCAGCAGATCCGAAACATGATCAATTTTTTGCTGCCGAAAATTACTTTTGCTGCATAGTTAATAATGTTTTGGATGCGAGACAGATTCTTTTGGGTTCCATTGCCGTACACCGAAATACAATACCGGATCTGCGAGAGTACCAAGGCATTGACTAAAGCGGAGATGACAGCGGGCGGCAGGTAACTCCTCAGATGCGACAGACCACTCAAAGTACCGAAGCAGCGCCTAGTGATGGTGGAGCAGTGATAAAATATTCGTGAAATAGGGTGGAATATACCACTTTCTGAACACTCAATCGACATCCTTCTCCAAGAAGTATCAACATCCTGATCCTTGATGCGTGCTTATGAAGTCTTCGTGTTTGCTTTCTAACACTATCTCGCTTCTAAATATCATGTTCATGCTCTCGATAAGGAATGGTGATACACGAACATTTCGCAACACAATTTCAGGTAAAGGGAATACCTATAATGGGATATGGCATACAATACCAGTTTATAGCATAGGCACTATTTTTCCTATCCCGAAAATAGCTCTTCCTAAATTATGAATATACAAACAAATGGCAAAGGTACAGCCATAAGTACCTGAACCATTGGCTCAAATTTGAGTCTCAATGGCATCGAAATATTTTAAAGGACACTAATTCCATGGCTAATTTCGACATCCTACTGTGCTCGTTTCGACATCTCACACCTAACGAAAACCCATTATTTTAACCCTTGTGGTGGAGACGTTGGAGTCCAAGCTGAGAGAGCGGTCAAAGATTAATCCGATATTTTTAGCTTCAGAGATGGGAGTTAGATCGTGATCGCGAAATTTGACGGTGATTTCGGGGGTGTGGTGCAAATTTTGCTGACTTCCCAGCAGCACCGGTTGAGTCTTTCTGGCATTCACTTTGAGGCCGTTTGCACGAAACCAAGAGTCAAGAGAGGCCAAAACATATTCCATCCTCGTGACGATGTTTCGAAATTCCGATTTCTTACCACTAACCAAAATTTGGGTGTCGTCCGCGTATTGGACTACCACTGCACCTTCAACGAACAGACAGGTCATTGGCGAAGATGCAGTAGAGGAGCGGGCCGAGAGCAGATCCCTGAAAGACACCAATGCCGTTGGGAAGCGGAGTAGACTTTTTGAGATTGCCCAGATTGTCAGTGAGGCTGACACTCTGTGTATGATCGCAAAGGTATGCAGTTGTACAATATTTTAGAAAGCTCACATATTAACGGTCAAGGAGTTATGGCCTCGTGCATCCTTGAAATGTAACCTAACAAGGGTGTCTTTGGAGGCCTTTCGCTCAATGAAGAAGAATTTAAATTGTAGAAGGCTATAAATCGTTGAATTAACAATAATCCGCTGCATCTTTCGGCTATTAGGTCATGTGGCCTGTTTTATTTACCCTTCGGAACAGTCACAATGCGATTTGAGAAAAAATCGTAAATGAAGTTCGATATTCCATTATTCGAAGGAAAAAAGACATAGGGTTTTCCCAGAAAACTCTACATATCCGTTCTAAATTAGGAATGCATGGTTGTTTTACGCTGGTATATCGTGGCATGTTTTAAGATGTGTTTCAAACGGTACATTGCTGAAGTGCAAACCTTTTGACGTTCGAGACACGGGATGGGATGATAATGATCTTGATCGGATCTTGATTGTTGTGTTGCAAAAGCATTCTAATTTGTGAGGTCGCAGGTTTAAACGAAATGCAAAATGTCTCCGAATTGTGGTAGTAGATGATTTATGAGTTATACCTCGCGATGAATTGCAACGAGAGAAAGGCACCAACAACATGGCAATTGCATTCTGATGGCTGAGAGATCATTCGCACATCCATTTATTGCGTTGCGAACATACGAATCTGCGAATATAGCCAAATATCAGGAAGGGTACAAACAAGGGGTGGCGCCGTGTTAGGGTGTCCAGTGCTCACTGCTCACTCTCGCTGACCATGCCGCCTCGAATACTGCGAATTACCGTCACACCTGGCGCAGGCGACGCAGGTGTGCTGCGCGTGAGACGTAGGTGTGATGCGCGTGATACGTAGGTGTGATGCGCGTGAGACGTAGGTGTGCTGCGCGTGATACGTAGGTGTGATGCACGTGAGACGTAGGTGTGATGCGCGTGAGACGTAGGTGTGCTGCGCGTGATGCGTAGGTGTGATGCGCGTGAGACGTAGGTGTGCTGTGCGTGAGACGTAGGTGTGATGCACGTGAGACGTAGGTGTGATGCGTAGGTGTGCTGCGCGTGATACGTAGGTGTGCTGCGCGTGATACGTAGGTGTGATGCGCGTGAGACGTAGGTGTGATGCACGTGACACGTAGGTGTGATGCGCGTGAGACGTAGGTGTGATGCACGTGATACGTAGGTGTGATGCGCGTGAGACGTAGGTGTGATGCGCGTGAGACGTAGGTGTGCTGCGCGTGAGACGTAGGTGTGATGCGCGTGAGACGTAGGTGTGATGCGCGTGAGACGTAGGTGTGATGCGCGTGAGACGTAGGTGTGATGCGCGTGAGACGTAGGTGTGATGCGCGTGAGACGTAGGTGTGATGCACGTGAGACGTAGGTGTGATGCACGTGAGACGTAGGTGTGCTGCGCGTGAGACGTAGGTGTGATGCGCGTGAGACGTAGGTGTGATGTACGTGAGACGTAGGTGTGACGCACGTGAGACGTAGGTGTGATGCACGTGATAGGTGTGATGCACGTGAGACGTAGGTGTGATGCACGTGAGACGTAGGTGTGATGCACGTGAGACGTAGGTGTGATGCACGTGAGACGTAGGTGTGATGCACGTGAGACGTAGGTGTGATGCACGTGAGACGTAGGTGTGATGCACGTGAGACGTAGGTGTGATGCGCGTGAGACGTAGGTGTGATGCGCGTGAGACGTAGGTGTGATGCGCGTGATACGCAGGTGTGATGCACGTGATACGCAGGTGTGATGCACGTGAGACGTAGGTGTGATGCACGTGAGACGTAGGTGTGATGCACGTGAGACGTAGGTGTGATGCGCGTGAGACGTAGGTGTGATGCGCGTGAGACGTAGGTGTGATGCGCGTGAGACGTAGGTGTGATGCACGTGAGACGCAGGTGTGATGCGCGTGAGACGCAGGTGTGATGCACGTGAGACGTAGGTGTGCTGCGCGTGATACGTAGGTGTGCTGCGCGTGATACGTAGGTGTGATGCGCGTGAGACGTAGGTGTGCTGCGCGTGAGACGTAGGTGTGCTGCACGTGATACGTAGGTGTGATGCACGTGAGACGTAGGTGTGATGCACGTGAGACGTAGGTGTGATGCACGTGAGACGTAGGTGTGATGCACGTGAGACGTAGGTGTGATGCACGTGAGACGCAGGTGTGATGCACGTGACACGTAGGTGTGATGCGCGTGAGACGTAGGTGTGATGCACGTGAGACGCAGGTGTGATGCGCGTGAGACGCAGGTGTGATGCACGTGAGACGTAGGTGTGCTGCGCGTGATACGTAGGTGTGCTGCGCGTGATACGTAGGTGTGATGCGCGTGAGACGTAGGTGTGCTGCGCGTGAGACGTAGGTGTGCTGCACGTGATACGTAGGTGTGCTGCGCGTGAGACGTAGGTGTGCTGCGCGTGAGACGTAGGTGTGCTGCACGTGATACGTAGGTGTGATGCGCGTGAGACGCAGGTGTGATGCGCGTGAGACGTAGGTGTGCTGCGCGTGAGACGTAGGTGTGCTGCACGTGATACGTAGGTGTGATGCGCGTGAGACGCAGGTGTGATGCACGTGAGACGTAGGTGTGCTGCGCGTGAGACGTAGGTGTGCTGCACGTGATACGTAGGTGTGATGCGCGTGAGACGTAGGTGTGATGCACGTGATACGTAGGTGTGATGCACGTGAGACGCAGGTGTGATGCACGTGAGACGTAGGTGTGATGCACGTGAGACGTAGGTGTGATGCGCGTGAGACGTAGGTGTGATGCACGTGAGACGTAGGTGTGATGCGCGTGATACGTAGGTGTGATGCGCGTGATACGTAGGTGTGATGCACGTGAGACGTAGGTGTGATGCGCGTGATACGTAGGTGTGATGCGCGTGATACGTAGGTGTGATGCGCGTGATACGTAGGTGTGATGCGCGTGATACGTAGGTGTGATGCGCGTGATACGATGATACCGTCTAGTCTGCGGCGATCCGTTCCAGCGGAATAAGAAGCCTGTTGATAAGAATGTGATCAAGGTTCCGGATTTCCTGATCAGAAATGTCAATGATCTCCGTATAACTGAGGGTACTAACCTGTGCTTCAACTGGCGGCCCAGGTTATGCAAGCATTCACATCCAAGCAGCCTTCCTGTACAAGATACGCAGTCGGGTTCTGGTGCGGAAGTCGGCAGCCAAAATGAAAGTGTTGAAGGCGGGTCTGTTTCGTCCGCTGATTCGGCTATTCCCAGTGCCAGCATTCAGCTTGATCGGCAAGCTACGGATGAAGTCATGCCCATGCTCAGCATATCGCTTTTAACGACAAGTAGGTTATTCATCGAAGTGTAGTGAAACACTTTCTTGTTATTAAAAAAAAACGAAAAAAAAAACAATGCGACAAAATGTTTGACGCTGCCAGAATTTTTGGCAAAGCATATATCATGCATGAATAATATATGTATTTTTAGCAAAGTATATATCATGCATGAATAATATATGTATTCGTGAATTTAACTCATCGTAGTGAATGTGCACCATGTGCAATATTTATTGCTAATAACCAACTAGAACAACAGCAAGGGATGGTATCATAGGAACGTCAATGCTATATTTGATTGGAAAGTAGCATGGAGAAAAACTGAAATAGAGCATGCAAATATATTTGACATGGCTAGAAAATGGACGCGTATGTACTGTACGTACATATCCCGAACTGTGGGTACAAGGCTGTATAGGTACTACTGTGCAACGTCAACCTCTGTAAGGCTAGGTAAATTGTCATGCAACCAATACCTTCACGTAGTTATATGTTTGTGCTCACAGGTCTCATCGACGCACAGACACGTTGTAAGCGAGCAGAAACGCTGGGAAATCTGTGGCACAAGCTAGTCAGCCGCATCAGGCTCATGTTCGTGCCAAAGCAGGAGGTAATGGACGTCACGACCCGCCTCACTGAGCGCTTCTCGAGAATCATCATGGTGAAGGGAGCACAGGGGTACCACAAGTTCGCACCAGTGACACACAGCACCGTAATGGTTCATGAGCCGTCTACCGATGCCGTCTACCGTGTGGTAATAGTAGCTTCTGTGAAGTGAGACGTATAAGTGAGCGCGCTGATACAGATTGTGTTGATAGATATGATCGCAGTGACGGATCTCAGTCTGAACTAGGATTCTGACAAGGTATGGTATGATCTGCAGACCTGTAGATCATTACATTGCAATACATTATAATACTGTATTATAGCACATTGTGGTATTGCATTGCATTGTATTATTATGTTACTTTATTGTGTTACCCCATGTAAGCGGATCACGATCCAATTCCACTCCTTTCAGGCGTAACATGTGTCAATGGATGTGTCTGCGCCAAATTTATTCTCAAACGGTTTAAGATGAATGCACTTACTCTGACAATGGGGTTCGTCTTTTCGTTTTCAGAATGTGGGGTTTAAAACGCCAGAAAGTTGATTTTGCGGTGGTTGGTGGTGTAATAACCACTGCAGGGTTGCCGGTGAAATATGATCGTACGTTTTTTATGTGACTGAGATTGACGCAAAAATATATTGCATAAGATGATATTGCATTTCTATTCATTTTCTCCTGACAAGTGATGGATTTAGGTTTAGATCACAAATCACCCTTATTCGCTTCTGCATTTCCAAAATAGCATTCTCACTGTTCGGAAGGTCAAACTAGGTCACGTTGTTTTGGGTCAACAGCTCACGATTAAAACAAAAACGCGTGAACAAAAATTTCGAAAGTGACGAGATGCGGTTCATCATGGCGAGTTCAGCGATATATAGATTTGTGCAATTCGTGTTACTCTTCATTGAGTTACAGGCCTCCAAATACACCCTCGTTAGGTGACCTCTAAAAAATGTCCGATGCTATACCTCCTTAACTTTTACTGCAATCTTCCTTTATAAAATTGCACAGCTGGATTAGAGAGACAAACTAACACTATGGAAACATTTGCATTGAAATATGAAGTGTAGGATGTTAGCTTGGCCCTTTCACTTGTCTATTTGTCGCGGAATGGTCCACCTACCACAATTCGGAGACGTTTCTGCCATTTCTGTTTACCTCTTGACCTCACAACGAGGTAGAACACTGGAGCAACACAACATTCAAAATCAGATGACCAACATTTTCATTCCATCACTTGTCTAGAGCGTTAAAAGGCTTGTATTTCAGCGATATGCCGTTTTAAGCACATTTAAAATGGCACGATGAACTACCGGAATAACAAACATGCATGCCTAATTTAGAATAGATATGTAGAGTTTTAGGAAACCCATGTTTTTTTCGGAAAAAAATAACATCGAACTTGATTTCTTCATTTTTGTAAATAGCATTATCACTAACACGAAGGTCAAGGTCACAATGTCACGATTTCAAGTAGCCCGTAGACGAAAATTCCGAAACAGCCAAGAGATGTAGTGAATTAACATGAGTTCAACAATATATACTTTTGCACAATTCGGATTATTCTTCATTGGGTTAAGACCTCTAAAGACACCCTTGATAGGTGACGTCTCAAACATTCCCGAGGTCATAACTCCTTGATCGTTGATCTGATCGTGCTATAGATTGCACAGCTGGATTCCGTGCATCAGATAACCCCACACAATTATTTTCGTCAGAATATAAAATATTGGGTGTTATGGTCTTGTCGATTTGTCGTGGAATGAGCCTGGTGTTTTAAGTATTAGGAGTATATCCGATATGATGCCATTTAAAAGCCACTCGTCCATATGTCACGATGGTAATGCTGTCAAGTACGCCAGAGGTCAATAGGTCACATGTTGGTCAACGACCTCACCACGATATAGTGGGTTTTTATGTGTTGAAAAAGTGGTCGATATGGGTCACATTTTAAAGCCTATTGCTGATAGATCACGATTATATCAGGCTTAATTGCATGAGAGGTCACATAGGTGTTAACGACGTGCCCTTAAGTTGAAGCTTGAGGTGTACATTATAGAAGGTATTTGATGTGGTGACGTTTTAGAGCACTGTTCAGAGAAAACAGCAAGGCTATCAACGTGTCATGAAAGGTCACTTAGGTACAATATGGATAATTTGTTGTTTTGACAACGATATCACGGTTTGCGGTGCCTTGTATAATTTGGTCACGGTCTGGTCTTCTCGTGTCGCTGGAGCTTGTTGACGCGTGGGCGACCAGTCATCGTCCCCTGTCGTCACTGTTTTATAACGTTTTTAGGAGATGTTGTTGGAAGCCGCCTCAGCCACGCACGTTCCTGAATAGAAATTGAACGGGAGAGTGGTTTAGCTCTACGAGTCCGATGACATTCCTGGGTTGTGCCCTGGCAGCGGATGCTAAAACCGCGCGATTTGCATAAGGCGCGAAATGTGCAGTAGGACAAAAAAACTCAGCTCCTTAAAATTTATTTCTTCGCGAGTTGTGCACTGCTTTTTAGGAAGGAAGTGGCAGCCCTGCCATTGGGTTTTCAACCTTTGCGAGTCTGATGCTTCAATATTGCGTGCTGGCCGACGCTGGAGCACTCATAGCGTCTGTATGTGATCTGTTGATCGTCGTAAGCGAATTGGTGTGCTTCCGGGGCCGACGAGCATGTTTCTACGCTTAATGATAGAGCATCGCTGCTGACGCGTCACCACTTTATCGGCCAGACGCAATCGCAGAACTTTAAGCAACTGCGTGACTATCTCTGACAGTGAGTCGGTCGTGGTCGTTGCGGGTTTTTTTCTCGAAATTTTTCATTCGTCATCCAGGATGCGGCTCCAAGTTTTCATGAGGACAACCCCAATGCACACTTGTCTGTCACCGCTATACACCAGCGATTCGTACGATTTTTTTGCGTGGTCTAACTCCCCAACAGAAAGCACTACAGCGACAGCGTTCCAGTCTGTGTTGATTCCCTACATACGGCAGATGCATTCAGAACTGGAGAGAGTCCACTTCATCTCCGATGGTTGCGCTGGGAAATATAAAAAACCTCAGCTTTGTAAATATTTGTGGCCACCAGAAAGATTGAAGAATTGATGTCAGTGGACATAGCAAACACACACGGCAAACATACATGAGGTGGCATTGGTGGGTCGGGCAGGAGTGCGGTAGTGTCGGCATCCAACGGCCATTAGATGATTGGCATTGGTGGGTCGGGTAGGAGTGCGGTAGTGTCGGCATCCAACGGCCATTGGATGATTGGCATTGGTGGGTCGGGTAGGAGTGCGGTAGTGTCGGCATCCAACGGCCATTAGATGATTGACATTGGTGGGTCGGGTAGGAGTGCGGTAGTGTCATCCAATCATCCAACGGCCATTAGATGATTGGATGGTGAGTAAGTCGTAACCCTTCAGGGTTCCTTGAAAACTGAGTCGTTCCTCAGCACTAAGATTAAGTTTTTTGCTTTGTCTGGGCGTTCGAAATGTGTAGTGTGGCTTATAAGCCTGCAGCTCGGTTACGTGAACCGTTTTTCTTGAAGAGGATAAGGAGATTTTAGCGCCTTTGTGCCGTTAGATGAAAAGAGAGCATTATAGTAGAGATGATGGTATATCTGCGGATGTCGACAACTGTGTACACCGCGTCTGTAACTGACATGCGTGATCCCACTCGAATAATGTTGTGTTGAGCTTTGGAGGATCATGCACATCATGTACATATGCACCTGCCGTGTTCATGATTCGCTTTCAGCTAAGTGTGCTTGTAGCTGAAATGCGTTGTGTGATATCAAGTAATTTGCTAAGAAATGGAAGGATTCCACTTAACTCATTTCTTAGAAGGCGAATGGGGTTTTCCCTGGACGCAAATATTCATTTCGAGACCAGGTCAGCGTGCATACCTATGCGGCCTCTGCGACCTCACAGGTCGGGTTTGGGCACTGTCGCGGTCTCTAAGCAAACTGTTTTCAGTGACACCCATACAAAATACCTTCTACAATACACATACAGTCTTCATTTTGAAGCCAGATCACTGACCCATGTGTGACATTTATGACCCCTGATGACCCTGAAGACTGGCTGAAGTGAAATTAGCACGAGACGGTTAAGCAGAACATGCGAAGAGGTTATTTAGCTTCCACGAATTTAAATGTTTAAAAAATGTGGTGTGGACCCACTGGAGGTAGATGGTAAAACAGTGGTTGATGATTGTGATACCTTCGAGTCCGTGACCAAGCAGTTCTCATGAGTCTTTACTAAAGAGAACGCAAGTACGTGTGAAACCATTGCAGGTTATGCCATGGCGGGAGATAAGTTGGAATATCTCAATAACTACAGAAGCTGTAGAAAAGCAGTTGCAGAAAATAAAACGTAATAAAGCTGCAGAACTTGATGATGCATATGCTAGGATCTTACTAGATTGTGCTCAAGTTTTAGCGGTTCCTCTAGGTATCACTTTCAGTTCTTCAACTATTATAAGGTGCCTGAGGATTGGCGTGATGCAAATGTAGTGCCACATCAAAAAGAGAACTCAGCAGGGCCAAGGCACGGGGGGGATGAGGACGTCTGGCACACCTGACGTCTGGCAAATGGTAGGTTAGCTCCAAGTCATGTTGGACGCGATCGGTAAGTTCATCTTTCTTATCTTCTCCATATGATTGCGATGTCTGAAGTTGTCAAACGGGAATTGCATACCCAGGCTTGCACTAATTTTCGTTTGTACGTAAATATTATATTTCACGTACATAATCCACTCTCGATGGTAGTATTCCCTCCTGTCATTCCGCTTCCCTCCTTTTTCCTTTTTCTCTCTCCAAGTATCCGATTCTCTTGTCTGTGTCACTCAAGGATCATTTCACCCCACCCCCTCCTACCGTCGATTTTTGTCCTGCAATTTGCTCGCAATTTCCTACTATGTCACGTAGCTCAATTTGTTGTTAGATGCGATTATTGTGGAAGGTTAGTTCCAGGGGCACCGCCAGGATTTTCTAAGGGGGAGGCCAACCAAAAAAAATGTAATGAACAGAGACCGCTATCGGCGCACGAAGCGCAGAAGAAAAGAATTGTTCGCGTGGTGAAATCTTAACATTTCTTGTTTGATCTAGAGTATTTTTTGGCTACTGAGAAGATGTCCGGGCCTCACTTAGCTGCGCCTCCGGTTAGTGCTATGTATCTGGAATATGTGTATAATAATTCGGCATTTCTTATATTGTTATGGGCATGAGGATGCCATTCCGACTGAAAGTCTAGTGCATCAATACAAACGCATACAGCACACATGGCTGTGAAATAAATAATACGAAAATAATGGGACGATCTGGCGTCAGCTATGTCCGCTGAGACGATAGATGGGCTAGATGTCCGCTGAAGTCTAGATGTCCGCTGAGACGATAGATGGGCTAATACCATGTATTCAACATGTGGCATCGGTTGTGTCGCGCACGTGGTCTGGTGGTCTGACAGTTGGCTCCATGGCGTAGAGCCCGGCTTGGAAAAGATTGGCGCGCGAATATTCGCTGCGTGCACGTGGTGTTTGCAGGTCGCCATTGGCGGTTGATCTCGTATGGAGACATGCTGCGGCTGAGCGGTCAACTATGCGGCTAGCCATTGGTAGTTAATCTCGTATGGAGACACGATGCGGCTAGCTATTTGTAGTTGATCTAGTATGGCGATATGATGCGGCTGAGAGGCCAGCTATGCGGCTAGCCATTGGTAGTTGATCTCGTATGGAGACATGATGCGGCTGAGAGGCCAGCTATGCGGCTAGCTATTGGCAGTTGATCTCGTATGGAGACATGATGCGGCTGAGAGGCCAGCTATGCGGCTAGCTATTGGTAGTTGATCTCGTATGGCGACATGATGCGGCTGAGAGGCCAGCTATGCGGCTAGCCATTGTAGTTAATATTATGGTTTGTAGTTGATCTAGTATGGCGATATGATGCGGCTGAGAGGCCAGCTATGCGGTCGCAAGTCGAGCGTTGGAGCAGTGCAGGCATGGACAAGCTGAAGTATGGTGCCGCAATCCTGGCGCAATCCTGGCCTCGACCTTTAGCCGCCGCAGCTCCGCCGGTGGTGGCGAGATGAGCTCGCGGTAGCCCAAGTCCAGTGGCAAGACGTACGCCGAAATTAGTGCATTTTGCACTCGCTTTTTCTGAATGGTCGAACAGCTCTTCTTCCAGCGATACTCAGCAGTCGATGCGCCACTAAGCCGAAATATCCAACCAAATCACCCAGCGATATGGTACCGGACATGGGGAAACGGTATCACCTCCACTAAAAGCTGCCCGGTTGGCGTGCTGTACGACTCGGCATCCGAGAGAGGCCTTTCAATAAACAATGGCACCGTCGCAAAATACTGAATACGCGTTTCTGCCACATCAGATTCGAGTCTAGAATGGCTCCCATATCTTAATCGACTCTGGTGGATTGATGATTCAGCTTCGAAACTTTGCGCGGTGATCATTTCCTAAGTTTAAGCGCCTGAATTTTCGCATAATTTGTTCGATTTTAGAATGGTGTATCAGTGAGCCAATTCATAGCAATGGATGATTTGAATTCGAGGTGATGGTTCAGTTAAAAAAAAAATAATGCTAGATCTGAGCTAATAAACTGTCTTTCGCTGGCATGATCAGTTTGTCATGTAGCATGTGCTGTGGTAGGTCTTTCGTGAGAATAAGGAGCAAGACGGACGCAGGATTGAGCCCTACGCCGCTCCAGGTGAGGTTTCCAGCTCGACAGAGCCTCTCACGGTCTACATGCGTCTCTCAGCCATGAGTTCTGCACCACCCCATGTGGAACCTCCGGCTCGATGGAGCCTCTCACGGTCTGCATGCGTCTCGCAGCCGTGAGTCCTGCACCACCCCATGTGGAACCTCCAGCTCGATGGAGCCTCTCACGGTCTGCATGCGTCTGCAACCGTGAAAACCACCCGTCGTCACTGGCGCAGCATCAGCCCAACATCTCCAACAGTCAGTCATGTCCGACGCTGTCAAGCGCCTGGCGACGTGTCGATGCTGACATCACTTTGCGGCTGTCGGCGTTGTCAGCAGCAGCAGTGACAGTGTCTGGTGAGGCCGACTGGGTGAAGAGACTGGGCCGGAGAACGTAACCGAAACCTCAATTCACTGGGGCTCGACAAATTACTGGTAATTTGAGTGCACACGACCTGTTCACATAGCCTTTACAAGACAGGAAGTATTGCAATCGGTGTTAATTACTGGGCTCACATACGTCACCAGTTCTATGCCGAAGATGCTCGATGCAGCTATCAAAGCAGGTGATAGCTCACAATCTACAATGTCGCTGTTGATAACTCTGAACAGGTGTGGTCCAATGATATGGAAAGACATCTTCAATGGTGATGGATGGTGGTGGATTCAATGGATGATGGATGGTGATGTCAGTCGGTCTGCACGCACATGACGCCAGCGTCGGACATAGAGCTGCCAACACAGGTTAAGGTCTGAGCATCTATGGTGCAGTATCATTGTCTATGCTCATCTATGCAGCTGTGATAATCTGCGAGCATGTCAGTGGGGGCTTTCCCCTCTCTCAGTCATTGTTGTGCCCCACAGTCAGTGACCGCCCCTATTGCCTTAACATTGCTGGGGGGGGGGCAGTCCGGTTTGTTCAATTATTGACCACGCTGTTGCCAATTGACACCCACTTCTCAGTAGTACTCCATAGAAGTGACCCTGGAGGAGATGTTCGGGATGAATATTACAATATTTTGACATCTAAGGTCACGCATGTGGCCTTGCAGGGAATTAATGGAACCAAAAACCGCAATATATCTTCCTTCTCTCCAAAACCGCAATATCTTTCCCCCTTCTCCTCTAAACTGCAACATCCCTTCCTTCTCCCCAAACCGCAATATCTCACCCTCCCTTCTCCACCGAACCACAATATCTCGCCCTCCCTTCTCCCCAGATCGGAATGACGCGGAGGAATTCCTGGTTCTGAGACCCAAGACATATCAGTGCTACTCGTACAGCTTGGATCACTAGTAGCTTACATGTGCAGCTCCAAAAATGTGTGTCTGGGGTGCAGGGGTGGGGATGAAGAGACTCGTCAAGTGGGAGCCATTTCATTGCAGGGAACCAACTGATAGGGAAGAGTTTGAGGAGTGCACTCGGACCCCACTAAGAAGCGCGGCGAGGAATTCTCTCAGAGAGGTTACTCCCGTTCAAGAAGTCTGTGGCAAAGCGCATTCGAGCTTTCCAAAGAGGATCTTTGGGTAGAAAACTTCAATGCGGCTCATTAGGTCCGATCCGATTGGGCGCCTTCTGACCATGGGGACGGGGGCGGGGTCATTCCCCGACCGGAGAGCATCCCCACTGCTGTCATCTGCATCCGCCACTGATAGCACAATGGATTGGCTCATTTGTTGCTGTGAAGAGGGTCAAGCTTCAGGCACAGCTTTTACACTGAGGACATTGCGCAATTAGTGGTGTTCAAGCACTCTCATTGGACACCAGCCTGAATTCAGCTGGGCGGTGAGCAGCCGTCCACACCAGGGGAGGCGGCTCCTCCGTCAGGGAGCTGACGGCATCCTTCACCACACGGTTACAAACCAAACCCCGCCGAGCGTGCCACCCTGGGTCCTGAGTACCTTGTTCGCAGAGGGTGGAGCACGCACGCGCACGTGCTCGCCCGAATCCCTGGCCACCGGACACGTGATGACCTCGACCGCTGCGGCTCTTCCACATGGCGCGCCACGCCATTCGCGTGATGACCTTTGCGTCAGGTCCTCTGGCATGTCGACGATATTCGGGTGGGGACTCCGGTCGCCGCCGCAGTCTGCTGCCGAAGAGGCGCAAGCTATCACCACCCTGAGGGGCCCGGAATCCGTATCGACACCAGTGCGCTCGTTCATCGGGAAAGCACCTGCCATCCCCTCTTCCGCAGCGGCGAAGGCAGGCAAACGCACGGTGGGGGGATAACCAGTGTAGCTCCTTGATAACCAGCGTAGCTCCTTGAGGCCTATTTCCAATCGGTGAAGGCAAATAACACGAAGTGACATGACATTTTCATGACATTTCCAACAAACATTCGTTTGGTACTTGATATAAAATGCAAAAAGCATGACCGCTGCTTCTGCACAACACATCTGCTGAGCTCATTGAACACCACAGCTTTAGATGTTACCTTGTACGGTCATTGAAAATTCATGCAAATACCAGATGGAAATAAAAAAGAAGACAACAATTAACGAATGACTTACATGCGAGAAAATGGTTGCGGCATCCAAGACTAGCGTCACGGCAATGTGCTTTTTTGTCTTGCATAATCTGATGTGATACAATCCTACGCATAATGACATAAAACATGCCATTTTTGACAAAACATGTATTGAATCAAATCTTCTTTCAATGATATTTCATTGTTGACAACTATTTCAGAAAGGTGGCGGTGGAATAATTATGTCGGCTACTACTAGCTGCTGCTATGCAAATAAAAAAAATCCAGAAGTTCCCGAAGCCAAAAATGACTTTCTGTCCTTGTTTTGGTAATTGGACACCATTATAAAATCTTGCTATGCAAGAATAAGAGATCCAAGTAATGAGATCAATGGCAAAAAATGTTGCACAAAAATGCATGGGCTGGGTTTGAAGACAATTCGAAAGGATGCTAAAGGAAATGCGAAGGCAAGTAGAACCAGAAATAATCCGTCATAAAATGGATGCTTGAGGGAACGAGCTGCTCCGCAAAATGCAGGAGTGGTCTGCTGCATCATCAAATAATGCAGCAGACACAACAACGCCTGGGAGCAACCGCTACCACAGTATCGAATCATCCACGGTTTCCGCTAATCATACTTAACAAGATGACAAGAGACAAGATGCGTAGACGTTCCAATCAGTGTTGTCTGACGGAGGCGTTCCCTCAACATTTAAACAATTATTTCATACTAAGCCTGTGGGATAAAATTTGAGAATTGCAAGTAATATAATCTGTAGATAATACATTTTAACGTTAAGCCTGCACCGACAAAATTTTCATTCGGACACGCTACCTGTACGGATCTGAAAAATAGCGTTATATCTTCGTGCGTGTAAAAATACCAGCGTGAAAACAATTTGCATAGCAGAACAGCAGACATCAGCGACAGTTTTATGTGATATTTCAAGCGTTATGATGTACAATTAACTCAAATTACCTTATTTATATTATTTATATTATTAACTAAAAAATTAAGTCAAATTACCAGATGGTTTTGTCAGATTGCGCGGGGGTTCACGTGTGGCTGATGCACGGTAGTGCGATTTTTTTCACATTTCGGGCAGATTCTGGCAAAATGCATTCATAGATGCTTGAAGGCAATTCCTGAGGATCACATTGACTCACCTTGGAATTCGATGATATTTCTTGCTTCTTCTCTGTCAAATATTCCAATCGCATCATTTTTCGTCGGCAAAGGTATAGGCTATACATATACTCAAAAGTATTTTCCGGCAATCCGGCAGTTTCGCGGTGCCAGATTGGTCATTCCTTCTGACTGTGAAATGGCTAGCGAGCACACCGGCAGCCCCAGCCAGCTGACGAGCACAGCTCGAGTCCACCGGCAGCCCCAGCCAGCTGACGAGCAGAGCTCGAGCCCACCGGCAGCCCCAGCCAGCTGACGAGCAGAGCTCGAGCCCACCGGCAACTCCAGCTAGCTGACGAGCAGATTTCGAGTGCCACCAGCGCTTCAAGATTACCGACCAGAAGCGCAGGAACGCGGAGGGCCGGGAGACTGGCCTTCCCCTCTCTACACTTATTTATAGTGGGGGCCACGAATGCACTTTACCCCCTCCCCACACACATACACTTTACCCCACACACATGCACTTTGTCCAGCCGAACAGTCTGCCATGGTGTGCTGAGGCATGGCCGCACTGCTCTCAGGATCCGCGGGTGTCTGTCTGTCTGTCTGTCTGTCTGTCTGTGTCTGTCTGTCTCTGTGCGTGTGTCTGTGTGTGTGTGTCTGTCTGTCTGTATGTGTGTGTGTGTCTGTCTGTCTGTCTGTCTGTCTGTCTGTCTGTCTGTCTGTCTGTCTGTCTGTCTCTGTGCGTGTGTCTGTGTGTGTGTGTCTGTCTGTCTGTATGTGTGTCTGTCTGTATGTATGTGTGTGTGTGTGTGTGTGTGTCTGTGTGTCTGTCTGTCTGTCTGTCTGTCTGTCTGTCTGTCTGTCTGTCTGTCTGTCTGTCTGTCTGTCTGTCTGTCTGTCTGTCTGTCTGTCTGTCTGTCTGTCTGTCTGTCTGTCTGTCTGTCTGTCTGTCTGTCTGTCTGTCTGTCTGTCTGTCTGTCTGTCTGTCTGTCTGTCTGTCTGTCTGTCTGTCTGTCTGTCTGTCTGTCTGTCTGTCTGTCTGTCTGTCTGTCTGTCTGTCTGTCTGTCTGTCTGTCTGTCTGTCTGTCTGTGTGTGTGTGTGTGTGTGTGTGTGTGTGTGTGTGTGTGTGTGTGCGTGCGTGCGTGCGTGCGTGCGTGCGTGCGTGCGTGCGTGCGTGCGTGCGTGCGTGCATGTGCTGAGGACAGTCTCACAGATGGATGTAACCGAACTCATGACCCTGACATCGGTCTTGCCCGAGGATATACCAGGTCATTTGTCCACTCGGCCGTACCCACTACACTGAGGGCTATTTATTCTGGTGGAATCGATATTCCAGGTTCATAATATCACTGGGAATTTTATTCCTGACTTTATTCTTGATTTCTTCTCCATACTGTTTTAGGTGTTGCAGAGTCGCTACGCCTATGTTCGGGTCCTTCCCGACTGCCTCTGGATCTTCGTGGTTATCCTTCGGGCCATAAAAGCCGCCTGCATTGCACCAACGATTTCCGAGAAGTCTTAATCGTCTATTGACCCATCCAAGTGGTATTATATCATGAGTGTATTTTATGGGTGCATTCTCTGTTTTTCTCCATGTGGTTCGCCCCGCTCCCCGACATAGGAAGGAAACTACGTGTGCACTGTTTCCATATAAGTATTTCTTTTCGGTAAAATAGTTTTCCTCCGGATTGCATTTCTTCTCCAATTTTGTTTACCAATATGACGCCAATGTGCCTCACGTCACCCACGAGAGATGCAACTGGACCTGAAAAGCATAGGTGCTAAAGGAGAGCTCATTGGTGCCGATTAATGCTTCGGAATCAGTTTTTGGGTTGGTGGGTTAATGTTGCCAGTGGTTCCTATGTCCGAAGCCAAACTATATCATGTTAAGCCAGGTAAAATTGAAGTAAGATGGAGAATAAAATGTGGATATCAAGTGATGATGGCGCTACCGATAAATGGCATTGTGGTGTTTTTAAGTTCATTCCTTTCATGCAAGCCGTCTGCGTAATGGATAGCTGTAAAAAAGATTATGAATTGATAACCTCAACCTTTTGTCTGCCAGAATTACGCATATAGACGTTGGATGGAACAAGCGTGCGCATATTACAACACCTGCAATACTCTGTTCCGTGACGATGTACCTGGAGTGACAATGCAGTTCCACGCCGCCTTCCTTTAATAGTCCTGGATGCACCCTTGCATGCTACGTTCACTCGTCACGTTTGGAATCCGAATGTCGGGGAGTACATGACGCTATAATTATCTGCGGTGGTTTACAGCTGTCTCTTGTATATCAGTAACCCCACCAACTCCCTCGGATCCTATTTGTCTTCTGAGGCCCAATTACAATCATTTGAAGACAAACATACCGCACCCTGCAGGTCTTCTGTGGACAGCTCAGAATCACTGCGGTGCTGCCGTGCTCTCGGTGCTGAACCTGGCCGGGCGCTAAATATAGTATGAAATATATGTGATATATTAAATGAAGGAATTAATATATATGAATGAAATCTATATGAAATATATAATATATATGTGATATATGAAATATATATGAGATATATTACAAAGATAAAGCAGAGCATATAAAGTTAAAGCACAGCATGATATTGCCATAATCTGCGTCGCACCTCGGAATGGCACACTATGACAAAAATGACTGGATGGTATGTTGCCAAAGCGCAACAGCTACAGCTGCGCATATAGCCACACAGCCGCATATAGCCACACAGAAACAACACTGCAGACAGCACGCTCTGCCATATAGCCACACAGAAACAGCACTGCAGACGGCACGCTCTACCATATAGCCACACAGAAACAACACTGCGGACGGCACGCTCTGCCATATAGCCACACAGAAACAACACTGCAGACGGCACGCTCTGCCATATAGCCACACAGAAACAACACTGCGGACGGCACGCTCTGCCATATAGCCACACAGAAACAACACTGCAGACGGCACGCTCTGCCATATAGCCACACAGAAACAACACTGCAGACGGCACGCTCTGCGATATAGCCACACAGAAACAGCACTGCAGACGGCACGCTCTGCCATATAGCCACACAGAAACAACACTGCAGACGACACGCTCTGCCATATAGCCACACAGAAACAACACTGCAGACAGCACGCTCTGCCCTGCGGTTTGATGTGATTCGATCAGGCATGGCGCGTTAATTTTCAGCACGGAATTCAACGCTGAACTCAACAGATACCACCAAGAACGGGATAACGTCACGCGTGTGCTACGAGTGAATGCCATTGAAGGCAACTCATGATCTGATCCGACATTGACTGAGTTATCTGCCGAACGTTCTTGATGTTGGAACGCATGACACTCCAACCTTGCATTTATCTGCAACTGATTAGAACTGATTAAACAACAATCAATAGTCTTGCATCATGCATGTTTGACGTGTCTGTTTCGTTCTGTCTTTTTTTCGTTTCATAATGGACGATTGGCAGATATGAACTCGATCGTTTTTGCCTGAATAAATTTTCCTCCTTGACAAAACTCCCTCAAATGCAGTGTTAGGGCTGAATGTTGGTGCAATGCAATGAACAGATTTAATTCAGACGCTTCAGTAGGTGGGAAAACCTCCTACGATATTGCAGCATCTGGGAAATCGTCACAGCAAATCGAACGTCGCTGGCGTCAACTTATTAATTTCATATTCTCTCTCTGGCTGTAAACCTGAAGTACAAATGAAGAATGTTCTCACGAGGAATGTTCGCAGCAGATGCACATTTTCTGTGTACGGAAAGCCCACTAACAAAAACGATATTTTGCACTACTTCTCGGGTCACAGCCATGAAACAAAAACAGGGGTCCTAATGGGCTTTTTCTTAAGGGCTCATAGAATCTGCAGTCCTGAGTGCCTCGCAGAAGAACTGCTTTTCATCAGAGTCTTTCAAGTTGCTGAAATATCCAGAGGGTCTGATAGCGAAGTTGCGCCAAAAAGCGGAAAAGGTGATGTGCATGACAAAGGCAAAGCAACGAGTTTTGACAAAAAGGTGCATATCAGTACCGGAATCACAAGGAGCAGTCACCATCTCCCGATTCACAAAAGACAAAATCATCATCAGTCTCTCAGCAGGGGTCAAAATCAAAGACATAGTCAAGAGAGGGTCCGCAACGTGAACGAGAAAAAGCGTAGTCTACACAATTCCTTGCGCGGGAGGATGTGGAAAAAGTTACTATGGGGAAACGGGGCGGGGGATAGTGACTAGAATTTGGGAACATCGTTTAGACCTCAGATAGCATAGACATTCTAATGCTATGGTGGTGCATGCCGATGAAAAAGACCATCTCCCAAATTGGAAAGAAGCATCTGTTCTTAGTGGTGGACTTGGGAAGAGGTGTCGGAAGACGGTGGAATCCGCGTATATTGCCACACGTGAAAATATCAATGGTGTTTCTGGTAGTTTCAAAATTGCAAGTGTTGTAGCGGAACTGGTTGTGGAACATGTTGAAAAAGGATAGGTTAAACATCGCTGTCTTACTTATTTGGTCGTTTTCAATGTACTGCTTTCACTGTCTGGTTTATTCGGTGTCAACACATGCGAAGTGCTTTGTGATTGATGTCTCGTGACCTGTGTTCGAAGTGGGAAGGAAGAGAGGGAAAAAGTAAAGGGAAAAGAAAGAAGAGGAGAAAGAAAAGAAGAAAACAAAAGAAGAAAAAACGACAAGTGCTAAATGCCGCCATGCCTGTAAATTGTCCATAGCTTGAGAAAGGCGTGAGCCGAAACGTTGTGAATAAACCTATGCTCCCATTGCTCTGTGTTTTCACAAGTTGTCATTCCATCTCAACTAGTACAAATATATATATATATATAGATATATATATATATATATAAATATCTATATATATATATATATATATATATATATATATATATATATATATATATATATATATATATATATATATATATATATATATATATATATATACAAAGGTGTTGTTTTATGAACATTATTGAGGGGGCAAAGTGCCGCAGGATTGATGTAGGTATAAGATGTAGCTGTGTCACATGTGCACCGAAGGAGTGGGGAGAGGGAGGGCGGAATCCGCCCGCTTCTGTTTTTTTTGCATTATCAGATAAACTGGTGGCGATATTGTTATGTAAGTGGGAAAGCCTCCTACGATATTGCAGCATCTGGGAAATCGTCACAGCAAATCAAACGTCGCTGTCGTCAACTTATTAATTTCATATTATCTCTCTGGCTGTAAACCTGAAGTACAAATGAAGAATGTTCTCACGAGGAATTTTCGCAGCAGATGCACATTTTCCGTGTACAGAAAGCCCACTAACAAAAACGATATTTTGCACCACTTCTCGGGTCACAGCCATGAAACAAAAACAGGGGTCGTAATGGGCTTTTTCTTAAGGGCTCATAGAATCTGCAGTCCTGAGTGCCTCGCAGAAGAACTGCTTTTCATCAGAGTCTTTCAAGTTGCTGAAATATCCAGAGGGTCTGATAGCGAAGTTGCGCCAAAAAGCGGAAAAGGTGATGTGCATGACAAAGGCAAAGCAACGAGTTTTCACAAAAAGGTGCATATCAGTACCGGAATCACAAGGAGCAGTCACCATCTCCCGATTCACAAAAGACAAAATCATCATCAGTCTCTCAGCAGGGGTCAAAATCAAAGACATAGTCAAGAGAGGGGTCCGCAACGTGAACGAAACAAGCGTAGTCTACACAATTCCTTGCGCGGGAGGATGTGGAAAAAGTTACTATGGGGAAACGGGGCGGGGGATAGTGACTAGAATTTGGGAACATCGTTTAGACCTCAGATAGCATAGACATTCTAATGCTATGGTGGTGCATGCCGATGAAAAAGACCATCTCCCAAATTGGAAAGAAGCATCTGTTCTTAGTGGTGGACTTGGGAAGAGGTGTCGGAAGACGGTGGAATCCGCGTATATTGCCACACGTGAAAATATCAATGGTGTTTCTGGTAGTTTCAAAATTGCAAGTGATGTAGCGGAACTGGTTGTGGAACATGTTGAAAAAGGATAGGTTAAACATCACTGTCGTACTTATTTGGTCGTTTTCAATGTACTGTTTTCACTGTCTCGTTCATTCGGTGTCAACACATGCGAAGTGCTTATGATTGATGTCTCATGACCTGTGTTCGAAGTGGGAAGGAAGAGAGGGGAAAAAGTAAAGGGAAAAGAAAGAAGAGGAGAAAGAAAAGAAGAAAACAAAAGAAGAAAAAGACGACAAGTGCTAAATGCCGCCATGCCTGTAAATTGTCCATAGCTTGAGAAAGGCGTGAGCCGAAACGTTGTGAATAAACCTATGCTCCCATTGCTCTGTGTTTTCACAAGTTGTCATTCCATCTCAACTAGTACAAATATATATACATATATATATATATATATATATATATATATATATATATATATATATATATATATATATATATATATATATATATATAATATCTATATATATATATATATATATATATATATAAATATATATATATATATATATATATATATATATATATATATATATATATATATATATATATATATATATATATATATATATATATATATATATATATATATATATATGTATATATATATATACAAAGGTGTTGTTTTATGAACATTATTGAGGGGGCAAAGTGCCGCAGGATTGATGTAGGTATAAGATGTAGCTGTGTCACATGTGCACCGAAGGAGTGGGGAGAGGGAGGGCGGAATCCGCCCGCTTCTGTTTTTTGCATTATCAGATAAACTGGTGGCGATATTGTTATGTAAGTGGGAAAGCCTCCTACGATATTGCAGCATCTGGGGAATCGTCACAGCAAATCAAACGTCGCTGCCGTCAACTTATTAATTTCATATTCTCTCTCTGGCTGTAAACCTGAAGTACAAATGAAGAATGTTCTCACGAGGAATGTTCGCTGCTCACAATCAGCATCTAGCGTGCGTTGGTAGGCTGTACCGCAGCTCAAAGCAGAACTGCGGTGCAGCAGGATGGCCGCATCACATGCCACTGTACCGTAGTGCTTATGTGAGTTGCGGTGCAGCCTACCACCCCGCGCTCAATGCTGATGGGAAATAGCAGGACTCTTCATATTTCCGCTTCATATCTCCCTGCTTAATATGGGGGACACACGCACGCACACACACACACACACACACACACACATATATATATATATATATATATATGTACATAGGTGTTGTTTTATGAACATTATTCAGGGGGCAAAGTGCCGCAGGATTGATGTAGGTATAAGATGTGGCTGTGTCACACGTGCACCGAAGGAGTGGGGGGGGAGGGAGGGCGGAATCCGCCCGCTTCTGTTTTGCATTACCTGATAAACTGGTGGCGATATTGTTATGTAATGTTGTGACTGTAAAGAAAAAAAACACTCGATAAGCGCATCCTATGCAACACAAAATCCAAATCCGTCAGTAAATGTAGGAGTTGCGGGGTGCCAAATCGGCCGGCCAGGCGGCGGCCGGCGAGCGTTCAAGGTCACAAAGACTTCGTCGGTACGGTGGAGCGGCAGTGTGGTGAGGCAGCCGATCACGACTTCATTTGACCTTAAAGGTCTAGGGTCATTAAATTTGTACTGAAACGAGATCACTACATCCACAATCTACCCTCCAAATTGTGTCAGTAGTTTCCGTAATCTTAGGGGCAGGGGCCGAATCACCCCTCCCTCCTCCGGTGCGTGTTATGTGAGAGGCGCTTGGGCGCTCGTGTTAATCGACCCTGTCCCGAATTATGTTTGTATGCTAGATTTAGGCCACTTAGTCTGCTGAGAGGATGCATTTGCAATTGATGTGATACTGAAGATCAAAATAAAAATACAACCACGCGTCTAGAAGACCAGGTTATCACTTAACCTGGTCTTCTAGATTGTCCGACTCAATTGAAAGTCCGACAAAAGAACAGCGAATGCAATTTTCGAAACGTTCCGTTCTATCAGTGTGCAAGAGATCCCCAACCACATTTCCGTCGTTGCTCATATATCAACGAATAATATACGAGCCAACCAACACACATGCGTGATGGCGAACAATTTATATATTATTAATATTAATACTTGTGGGCAAGACACACAGAAATACTCCCAGGTAGGGAATCATGGCTCCGGTCATATCATCATACATTACACAGACTGAGACAGTGGAGGGGACTGCGTTCGGACATTCAATATAAAATGTGGAGTTCCTATATGTAACTTTTAAATCGATTTGAGGTCATATTGATGTGTATCTTGATGATGAAGAATGGAAATATTTCATCCTTATAAAGTACAGTTGCCAGTTGAATCTAACTAACGCACCGTCTTCACGCCAGTTCATCTCATACCAATATCACATGGAAAGAGACTGATTTCAAGATGTCTTCAAAATTCAAGCAAGCAAGACCAAGTGGGTTTTAGCATTTGTATCACTGCGTTCGCTCGGAAAGCTCGCTCACTCTGTCTGAACAGCCAGTGTAAACTCGTAAGGTGAACGCTGCTTGGGAAACGTCTGTGGACGAATACATGCCAAATATGGATATATCTGCAATCTAAATCAAATCAGGCAAATCGTGGTCTTCAAATTCCCATGGCTTGTCATGAAAATATATAGACGTGATGGCTGTTGCAATATTCCCTGATGAAGAAAATAATACAACGCCTTCACGCCTTTAATAATCTGAGGGCACATAACACACAACTCAGAAGTATTTAGGAACTAAACCGTCATTTGCCATCTGCCGCGGTGTCCCACCAACCGCCAGCCTACAACAACAAGATGTATAAATGCATATGTGTGACCATATCACACCCCTGAAACCGATCGTATTAGACCCCCTGTAGCCTCAAACCAGTTACCAGTACCAGTACCCTACTAATAAGGGAATGCGTGTGGTGGAATGACGCGCCCGTCGTGAGCGATGTAAAAGGGAGCTTGATCCATATCTTGTAGCGTTTCTAAACTCAAGTAGCAGAACAAATGTCGATATTGAATTGGGCCCGTCGTCACCAACGTCAAACGAAAACCTTGCAGATGCACTCTTGCGGCCCGTATTATCACAGACGCACACTTGCTACGTGGACTATCAATGTTGAGGTCGTGTTGATGGTGTGAAACTGCACAACTATCTGGGAACAAAGCCGGTGCACATGACCAGGGGAAAAGCAATACTGGGAACAAAACATGGCCACATGCGAGCAAGAGTGTTTTTTGCGAACGCGAAGGCCGGAATAACAGCAGGTAAGTGCAGTACCAGGCATCAAATGTGCACCACTCTCTGGCTGTCTGATTCGCTGAAGTTTGGGCATCGGATGATGGGTCATACACCATGTTGTAGCCCCGGGAAAAAGACGAGGATGTGCAAAAAGGAATTGTCAAAACCCAACATTTTGACGTTCGCGGCGCGGCGGCCATGTCAGCGCCAGGGACCCCTGCCAGGGGCGGATTCAGGAATTGTCATGGGGGCACTTGTCTGAAGGGGTGCCATTTATTTGGAGGGGCGCCACTACAAAAGTACTTGGAGGCAGGGGTGGATACAGAGGTACCACTGAAGGCATATGTGTCGACATGTAAGTTGGTGCCTCTTCGGCCAGGAAATTGCTCCACTCCGAGAAAGCTCGAGTATATCCCTATCGAATTTTCCAGACAGACTCGTGCCTCTCAGAGAAAAAGGTGCCCTATTGGTGTGCTCGAGTGCATCCCCATCGAATTATTCAGCCAGAGACGCTCCTTGGAAGGAAAAGACCCCCATCCAATGTGTTTGAGTGAACCCCAGAATTGTTCAGCCAGATGCGCACCCTGGAAGGTAAAGGTGCCTCTCCTGGAAGGCCCGAGTGCACCCCATCCGTGAAATTTTTCAGCTAGAGGCCATCCAGAGACTAAATTCCCCTCATGGCAATTTCTGAACTCGGTCCTGCCTAGTGGGGTATCTTTTCTTTCCGAGGGGAGCCTCTGGCCGAAAATTCGAGCGGGGTCCACTCCAGCACACTGAAGAGACGTGTTTTTTTTTATATCGGAGGGGCGCTTATGACGAAAATTAGGGGGTTCACTCGAGCCTTCCCGGATGAGCGCCTTTTCCCTGCCGGATGAGCGGCCACCTTCCATAGGAGGAAGGCACATTCCTCCAGTTACCCCCCCCCCCCCTGTATCTGCCACTGACTCCTGCATCTGCAAGCCAGCAGCTGGTCGCGTTCAGGCTATCACAGTGCTTTCCTTTCTCCGGAGAAGACATACATACCTCTAGCCGACGCAGACGAACTGTGCGTTTCGGGTGGCTGGAATTCAAGAAGACAACACCATGTTCGACCTGCTGGTGGCAAACCTTTCTGTGTCGATCACCACGCAGGTGCGGATATTATCACGTCCAAGACGCCCAGTTTCATGACCCTCGTTGACGCCCTGAGGCGTAGGTTGCCGCAATCGCGAGCGGCCCTCCTGGAAGCCCTATTGCCCCGGCCTCGGAGACCAGAAGCCGTTCCAACTGCTCTTGTGTATGCACTCAGAACTAGGTACAAATAATGTCTGCTTCCTGGAATGTGCTTGGGTAAATACTTTCCGTAAGTCATTTATTGAATAACTTTGAGAGAGGTTTTGAGATCATTATGGCAGATACTTTTATAAGTTTCACTGGAATTTGATCTGGACCAGTGGATTCATTTGCACTTAACGATTTGATTATTCTAAGAACTTCCTGTCCGTCAGTTTGAATAGTTCCCAGAGCAGGCACTAAAGTCGAGTTGTCATGGGCTGGGACCTGATGTGCATCAGTTATGTTCAGAGTAGATTGTGAAGCAAAGCGATTATTTAGTAGCATAACTTTGTGACAATCGTCTGTCAGTATATTTTCATCAGGTCATTCGAGCGGTGGTATGGTATCTACTTTGGTTCGTCCTGCTAAGGCATGCCATTGTATACGCTGTTTTTATGTATTATTGTCTATTCATGCTAGTTACCGTGTTCCGGTGATATCTCCAGCGGTCCCAGTCACTGTCATTGTTGCTTTTCCTCGCATTCCGGAATAATCTGTCTCGTTTTCTAATAAAGCGTTTGAGCCACTTGTTAGCCACTGTTTCTTTTTTTGTTTGTTTTGAAATGGGCTTTGTAGTACAGTTTTATGGGAATACATGGTTCTGCACCGGTTGGAATGGCAGATATATACTGGTCAGTTGCGGTGTCCTAGTCATTGTCCAAGAATTGAACCCAATTGGTCTTTTGTAGCAGTGTCGTTAGTCGTGCTGGGTCTACTATTGTGTAATTCCATATGATTTTGTAAACGCCGCGGCTTGGCTGTGTAACGATACTAAGTGATACCATAATGGGAAAGTGATCCAAGTGTGAGACGACAATGTAAGTACACTCATGAAGTTGATGCGCAAATGCATAGCATACAATCATCTAATCACGTTCGTTGAGCTATGAAAATTATTTGGTGGGGTGGGGGGTGGGAGGGTGCACAATGCATCAAGACGTGGGGGGGGAGCAAATGGATAGGAGGCACACTCCAAAGGGTCTTATATTAAAAGTTGAAATTGTTTGGGGGAGCAAAGCCAACATTGGGGGCACTTCCCCTCAAATAAAACAATACATCTGCATTCAAGTCATCTTGGATGCAGAGATGACTTGAATGCAGTCTGCAAAGTCGCTCGTCCATTTCTCTTCTAGGCGATGATCAAGTATTCGACCACGCGTGGTTAATGATACCACGATTTTGTCACGAGCAGTTCTGGGGACATTCGCTTTGCCATGCACTTTGCATGCACATTGTATGAACCATTGAAACTGGCATATGCACATGTGTGTACATTATCTCTCACTGTTAGGGGAAGGCTCCACATGCGTGATTTACAAAAGGGAAGAACATAAAAAGGAAACCTTATGCCAATTATTGTCTCTCGCCGAACATCCTCATGCAAGTCAGTTCATCATCACTTCATCAATCTAATTTCGTGACGAACCAAACCTTAGACGACGCCAAATTTCAATTTGGTACTGTCCGAGAACCATACTGATTCGGTCAATAGTTCTTCCCTCGACGGTGTATTCACTCTACAGAAGACGACATGCTCTGATTACAATTGACAAGAATGGTTATTTTCTTGTAATGTATGCAAGGTATTGATTTGCTGCTAAAGTAATGAAGTTTTGCTTCTCTGCAAATTGAAATTAACTCTTTTTTGTCTATTTTACCTGAAATGCAAACGTTAATAAAAGAAGACCAATCTGGCGGAAGGCTGAACATATTTTTCATCATGTTATTTTCAGACAATGCAAAGCGGCAGAGATGTTAACCACCTGCAGCCCACCATGTTCATAGTTGGGTATAACGTTCATGCGCCGCATGCGAGCTCTCAAATCCAAGCAAATGTGTATATTAATGCATCCTTTTTTCTGCATAGTTTACTTCAGATGGCTTTGGACGTGGAACTATAATACGTACAATTTTTAGATCAATAACGATTTCGCTCTGTAGTGATTTTTCAACAACCGAGAGATTCCGCCTATTCCACTGGACTATACATCATTCCATGTCACTTATCTTCGCAGCTATATGATATAAGTCACATTTGAATTATGTCTTTGATAATGTATTCTTATATTGTCATTTCATTCACCCAGTTTGTTCAAAATGTTCGTGCATTCGTTTCCTAGACAGTGATCCGAGTGCGAAAAAGAAAATCTGTTCCACATTTAGCTTGAATCTCGATGTGTTGTTGAGCGCCGAGAGCTCAAGCAAAGCCCCATTAATCAATGCTTCGCTTCCATTGAGGCACACAATCGCGTCATCCGCGCACTGTCAAATGCCAACTCCGCGATGATCGGATAGTTGAATTCCGGCAGTAACTTTTTATTTGCTAATCTGACTTGCAGGAGCCTCAACTACTAAATGAAATAGACACAGCAAACATGAGCTATCTTGCAGGATACTCTGTTCGACGTTTGTGTAATTTCCCTAATGTCCATCCACTATGATTTGGCTGTAATTTAACCATGCTGTAGAAGGGGTAGGGCGAATTCCGTCCCCCAGTCCTGTGATTTTCTGCTTGCCGTTCCCTAACGCTTTGCGATAGAAGCGTGAAGCCCGATTAATTTTCCCAGGTTTCTTGTTTGTACTTCATGTTAACATTTTAGTTTCGAAACTATGACAGAGCCGGCTGCAAAAGCGAGCATTAGGAGGCATGCACCTCCGATTGGCGTTTGGAACAGCACATGCATCTGAATATTTGAATTGCTTTGCTGTTCAGGTGACTATAATTTGAAATGCAACTGTTTACACCACCTTGCTTACCCACGAAAATGTACCAAATCTGTAATCCAAGTAGTGATGGACTTTCTGATGAAAGTCACATAGATCTCGAAACAGACTTTCGTTGAACTTGCACAGGCCCGGACCTCTTGCATTTCCGGTCACAGCTAAATGCAATGTAATCACTGAATGTCATGCTCCATATCCTGATTGATATCGCTGTTCATTGCCGAATTCAGAAGATGACAGATTGCAAAAAAATGTTTGATCGGCACCTGCACTTACCATGGGGAGGATGGATATTGCTACTTATCTCTTCCTACTTCCTACTAACCTACCTACCATATCCCTGTACTCTTTTATTGTTTCCTCAGTTTTACGTCTTACTACATCATTCACGCCATGTACAATAACTGCTGCACCCTTCCACTTTTCTTCATTATTCCTTCTAACCTATCCCCAGCATCCTTTACTAGGGCACCCGGGAAGCAAATTGGAATCCTTCTACTCGAGTTCCTACTACAAAATGAGCGATCAGCATACCTAACTCTCGAGTCCTCTACCACTAAAACCTCCCTCTCTCTCTTCATCACTCGCACCTCCTTCCCGAGCAACATTGCTCTCCCTCTCTTGCAATACCTTAAAGCTATTCTGCATTTCAAAGCTGGTGTCAACTTTCATTAAGGCTTTTCTGGTACTCCGACGTGGTTACTCTTCACTCTCTAATAGGGGAATCTAATCTCTAAAGGGGGAATATTCCTGCAAGTTATTAGAGGTGGAATATTCCTGCAGGCTAGTGGAGGGGGAATATGCGGGCTGGTTAGCAGAGGGGGAATATGCCGGCAGGTTTGAAAACTTTATGAAAAGTAAGGGAGACATGGACCCCTGTCCCCCCTTGTTCCTCCACTTATGGCATTAGGGTTAGTGCATATGAAAAACGTGTGCTATATGTGCTATATGACAGGTGGCTTTTGTGATCAAAGATGAAAACCACTTGCCAGCCATTCAGTTAGGGTGCCCTGTGAGACTACTGACATAGAGCTATTCTCATGGGACAGGTTAAATCGAGCATGACTTTTATGTGGTGTGGCTGAGAATTATGTGGACCAAATGAGTGATATATCGAGGCTTTGGGAAGCAAGGTGGATCCCCAATAAATGATAGATCAGCAGGTGTCTGGAGGCTTGAGTGTGAATTCACGCTGTACAAGTTATCGATTTTATAGTCGATATATATACGTATATATATATATATATATATATATATATATATATATATATACATATATATATATGTATATGTGTGTATGTGTGCGTGTGTGTGTATGTGTGTGTGTGTGTGTGCGTGTGGGTGTGTGTGTTTGTGTGTGTGCGTGCGTGCGTGCTTGCGAGCGTGCGTGTGGTGTGTTTGTGTGTACACAACCCGTAAAAAATGAGTGATTATTATTAGTCATTATTATCGATCTCAAGTCTTCCTTGCGTTAGCGCGCCGAACACAGGGGGAGTTTGTGAGCTCAGTCCACTATTGCGACATTGACTGACCGCCAGTCCGCCAGTGGTAGACCCCTGAGGTACATATCTCCGTGTGAAGTGTTGGAAGCCTCCGCGGCACAGCCGTGAACCACGAGCCGTGCCAGCTCTGCCTCGCTCCCCGCTCACTCGAGCTGTACGCTGATTGGCTGTTGACAACACTGGCCTGCAGCCGCCCAGACAGACAATTACCTTGGCGACCAATCAAGCGACAGGAATTTAATCAAGTGCGATTAACAACAGGCGAATCAGCTGATGGTCGATGACAGCTGGTCAACGGCTATGCTTGTTCCCCTCAAAATCAGCCGACGGCCGGTGACAGAGCTGTCATTTTGAGGGCGATGACAGCTGGCCTATGGCTATGCTTCTCATGAAAATAAACAAGTAAGCAAACAAACAAACAAACACACACACACACACACACACACACACACACACACACACACACACACACACACACACACGGACACACCCTACAACCAAAATGACCAGTACCACAGCATGCAACCATGACCAATACACCGTAGCATCACACGCGCTATTCAGCCTTTCAGCGGTGTGGTGTGTGGAGTTGGCGTCGCTGAAGCAACCGCACATTGACACGATAACACGAGCATAGCTCTGATGTCCAACCGGGAGAACACCGAACGCGCACCGGGAGTTTGGCAGTCCCCAGGCCGACCTCCCCGAGCGAGGTCACGTCTGACGTGGAACAAGCTACTGCGCCAGTCGTGTGCATCGACAGCAGTCGGATGGTTCCCCCAGTCGGACAATAACCACTCCAGTCGGACGGTCACCCCTCCAGTCGGACGGTAACCCCTCCAGTCGGACGGTAACTCCCTCCAGTCGGACGGTAACTCCCTCCAGTCGGATGGTAACCTCCTCCAGTCGGACTGTAACCCCCCCCCAGTCAGACAGTAACCCACTCCAGTCGGACGGTAACCCCTCCAGTCGGACGGTAACTCCCTCCAGTCGGACGGTAACTCCCTCCAGTCAGACGGTAACCCCCTCCAGTCGGATGGTAACTCCCTCCAGTCCGACGGTAACTCCCTCCAGTCGGACGGTAACTCCCTCCAGTCGGACGGTAACCCCTCCAGTCGGACGGTAACCCCCTCCGGTCGGACGGTAACCCCCCCAGTCGGACGGTAACCCCCAGTCGGACGGTACCCCTCCAGTCGGACAGTAACTCCCTCCAGTCGGACGGTAACCCCTACAGTCGGACGGTAACCCCTCCAGTTGGACGGTACCCCTCCAGTCGGACGGTAACCCCATCCAGTCGGATGGTAACCCCTCCAGTCGGACGGTAACCCCCAGTCGGACGGTACCCCCTCCAGTCGGACGGTACCCCCTCCAGTCGGACGGTAACCCCCTCCAGTCGGATGGTAACTCCCTCCAGTCCGACGGTAACTCCCTCCAGTCGGACGGTAACTCCCTCCAGTCGGACGGTAACCCCTCCAGTCGGACGGTAACCCCTCCGGTCGGACGGTAACCCCCCCCAGTCGGACGGTAACCCCCCAGTCGGACGGTACCCCCTCCAGTCGGACAGTAACTCCCTCCAGTCGGACGGTAACCCCTACAGTCGGACGGTAACCCCTCCAGTCGGACGGTACCCCCTCCAGTCGGACGGTAACCCCATCCAGTCGGATGGTAACTCCCTCCAGTTCGACGGTAACCCCCTTCAGTCGGACGGTAACCCCTCCAGTCGGACGGTAACTCCCTCCAGTCGGACGGTAACCCCTCCAGTCGGACGGTAACCCCCTCCAGTCGGACGGTAACCCCTCCAGTCGGACGGTAACCCCTCCAGTCGGACGGTAACTCCCTCCAGTCGGACGGTAACCCCTCCAGTCGGACGGTAACCCCTCCAGTCGGACGGTAACTCCCTCCAGTCGGACGGTAACCCCTCCAGTCGGACGGTAACCCCCTCCAGTCGGACGGTAACCCCTTCAGTCGGATGGTAACTCCCTCCAGTCGGACGGTAACTCCCCCCAGTCGGACAGTAACTCCCTCCAGTCGGACGGTAACTCCCTCGAGTCGGACGGAACTCCCTCCAATCGGACGGTAACCCCCTCCAGTCGGACCGTGCCCCCTCCAGTCTGACGGGTACCCCCCCCCCCCCACACACACACACACTCCAGACCCGAGCAGAACGCCGCCATCTGGCATCGTATTGGTACTGAGCCCCCGGTGTACACTGCAGCCCGCAGAATACAATTATTGCCAGCACGTAGCCACACAGCGAGCCGGGAACGTGCAGAGCTAATTAGTCGCCAGCAAAAAACAGCACGATTTGTCGCAGCGTGGCTGCCGCGGGCTGCTGCGCCCAACTAATATTACAAATTATAATTGAAGACGATATTTGACACTAGCTTATGGGCAGGACTTCTCGTGTAATTCAGGAGAAGGCAGAACACTGCCACCGCGGGACAACGCGGGGTGGTTGGACCGTCCGATCTGACTGCAGCAGTGTGGGGGGGGGGCGATCATGCTGGCGTAGCTGAAGACTCCGAGTAGCACCTTGGATGGCACGAGACAGAGGTGTCAGATCAGGTGCAGACCCGACACCAGGCTTCATCAGATCAGGTGCAGACCCGACACTAGGCTTCATCAGATCAGGTGCAGACCCGACACTTGGCGTCATCAGGTGTAGACCTGACACTAGGCGTCATCAGGTGCAGACCCGACACTAGGCGTCATCAGATCAGGTGCAGACCTGACACTAGGCGTGATCAGGTGCAGACCCGACACTAGGGTCATCAGGTGCAGACCCGACACTAGGCGTCATCAGATCAGGTGCAGACCCGGCACTAGGCGTCATCAGGTGCAGGCCCGACACTAGGCATCATCAGGTGTAGACCCGACACAAGGCGTCATCAGGTGCAGACCCGACACTAGGCGTCATCAGGTGCAGGCCCGACACTAGGCGTCATCAGGTGTAGACCCGACACAAGGCGTCATCAGGTGCAGACCCGACACAAGGCGTCATCAGGTGCAGACCCGACACTAGGCGTCATCAGGTGTAGACCCGACACTAGGCGTCATCAGGTGCAGACCCGACACAAGGCGTCATCAGGTGCAGACCCGACACAAGGCGTCATCAGGTGCAGACCCGACACAAGGCGTCATCAGGTGCAGACCCGACACAAGGCGTCATCAGGTGCAGACCCGACACCAGGCGTCATCAGGTGCAGACCCGACACTTGGCGTCATCAGGTGCAGACCCGACACTAGGCGTCATCAGATCAGGTATAGACCCGACACCAGGCGTCATCAGATCAGGTATAGACCCGACACCAGGCTTCATCAGATCAGGTGCAGACCCGACACTAGGCGTCATCAGGTGCAGACCCGACACTAGGCTTCATCAGATCAGGTGCAGACTCGACACTTGGCGTCATCAGGTGTAGACCCGACACTAGGCGTCATCAGGTGCAGACCCGACACTAGGCGTCATCAGATCAGGTGCAGACCCGACACTAGACGTCATCAGGTGCAGACCCGACACTAGGCGTCATCAGATCAGGTGCAGACCCGACACTAGGCTTCATCAGATCAGGTGCAGACCCGACACAAGGCGTCATCAGGTGCAGATCCGACACTAGGCGTCATCAGATCAGATGCAGACCCGACACTAGGCGTCATCAGATCTGGTGCAGACCCGATACTACGCGTCATCAGATCAGGTGCAGACCCGACACTAGGCGCCTTGTTCAGGCCGACCGCCACTCGCCGTACAGTCTCTGACACAGGGTGGAGGTACATACTACCGCGGTGTTCTGCTAGAGAGGGTGTTCACAGTTTCGGTTAGCGGCTTCTGATTGTGGTGGACCCCACCGGGGGGGGGGGGGAGGGACATGTCCCCCAATTTCTGAAAAGTGGTGATTTGTCCCCCTCAATTTTTTTCCGTGTCCCCCCAAGCCTCAGCTACCTGAGTATGATCGCCGCAAAATTATACTTAATCATTTATAAAGTGAAAATATATATGCGAGAGAATCACCAAAAATACTAGAAACCGATCAAGCCTATCAACGGGCTTCACAGGCTATCTGTCGTCACAAAATCTCCGAATGGTAAATCAGCAAACGTTAGAAATTACTGCTTCCAGACCATTCTTGAATAACACGAACCTTGGCCATCTTGTGTTTTCGCTTCTGTGGAAAATTGTGCTTTGTCAGTTAAGAAATTTACATTATCGCAATGCTTTATTATAGTCTTAGGTTGCAATCCCCTGTACATATATTGATATATCTTGAACAAACATGACTCTGGGTGTCCTTGGGTATCTTCAAGACCATGGAGGGGAGTAATGGGGAGCCTTAAGCAAGTACGTCAAGTCTACGTCGTATTCGTATTCGTATTCAGCGACGAGTTCGCCAGAGGCGTCTTTGTATTGGCATTGGCATTCAGCGACGGGTTTATTATCGTTCGAATTAATTACCACAAATGTTTCTGCTTGTACTGAACACGCTGGAAACGACTACATATGTTTCACATGATCACCTTAACGGTCAAGATCCAACGCAAACCGGTTTCTTCGGTTGCCTCCATTTTTTTCTTTTTCACCCAAACCTGCCCAAATCTGGTATCACTAGCAATAGCCTGTGCTGAACCATCGTGTAACATTTCAGACCGGTACATGTCAAGGAGGTCAAAGGTTAGCTTGACTTATTAGGTGGCGATATTGAAGCGATATCGACCGAACGCGAGGTTCGGTTGCCATCGCTTCAATTTCCATCAAATGGGCGTCATTCGACGTGGCTTGTTATGCGATATCAGAATGCTAAGCAATCGAAATATTTTTTTTTCAAGGGCAACGGCCAAGCTGATCATCCGGTCCGCTCAATTTTCTTTCGTTTTCGCTCAAACCCACCCAAATCTGGTATCAAGCAATAACCAGTGGTGAACACTCGAGTAACATTTCAAACCGGGACATGTCAAGGTCAAAAATTTGGTTGAGTTTTCGATGACCTCGCGTTTCGTCGCAATGGCTTCAATTTGCATTATGTGGGTGTCATTCGACGTGGAATGCCGTACGGTATCAGAATGTTGAGATATCGAAATAATTTCACAGGTGTTGAAGGTCCAGTGTGTGTACAATGATTGAGTGTAATAGTAATAGAAAGATCAAATCTGTTTTTGTTTGCAGCCGTTGTGATAGCAGGCACTCATATCCTATATAACTAGGAGCTCCCCCAAGAAATCCGTCATAACCTGCTCGGACGGCGCTCTCTTCGCTGGTTTTTAATTTACAATGCCACATTGCTGTTCCGGACATATAAAATATAGCTATTTTTCAAATTGTCCGCTTCCCTCTTAATGGTTCAACGGAAGTTGTCAAATTTGAAATAGAAGCCACACGTAAATACGCACAATTGTATGACCAGCCTGAGTTCATAACCACGAGAGAGCAATGTTGTAATCAGGGGTGGACCCAGGAATTGTTATGGGGGGCACTTGTCTGGAGGGGCGCCATTTCTTTGGAGCCGCGCCACTGCGAAAGCACCTGGAGGGGCACCCCTGGCTGCAGAATTCGAGGGGGCGGGATGCACTCGGCCCTTCCCGAAGCGGCGAATTTTCTTCCAAGGGGATGCCTTTTTCATTCATAGGGACGACTCTGGCTGAAAAATTCGAGCGGGTACACAGGAACCTTTTCAGAGGGGCGCCTTTTCCCGGCGTGAGGGTTGCTACCTTCACGTGGGGGACACATGCCCTCAGTGCCACACCCTTTATCCGCCCTGGTTGTAATATCCTTATGTAATATTCGTCCTGTTTTACGCGGGGCGTAAAACAGGAAAACATGGGCAAGGTTATTGTATGTCCATATTTACTACAATAAAACCATCGTCCAATATTTTGTGTTTTTCCTGCTACAAGAGGGCAGCGTTTAACATACTTACAGCATGGCTCGATGGTGATTGTGAAATTGGGCCAGGACATACGACAGAAACCTAGATGTTAATAGGCAGTGATACGGAGTGGAAATTGCTCATTTTGGCGGAACATTTTGTGGTAAATTTTCAGTATATGGTGTTCTTATTCTTATTTTTTGGAATTTGTATTTGTAATACGATGTTTATGAAAGTGACTAATATGATGGGGCCACTTATTTTCTGTGCAAATGCTTAGTTTTCAGGTTGTCAGCAAAATAATGCCAAAAAAGGTGCTTTGAGCTAGGTAACATTCCACAAAAATAAATGTTAAAAAATAAATTAAAATGCAACCTAACCTAACGTAACATAGCCTAACCTACCATTGGAGAAAACAAATAAAACAATTCAATTAGGAAAATGTCAAGCAATTTATTTTCTGAAAATCATCGAAATTAAAAAAGAAACCTAACCCAGCCTAACATAACCTAACCTAACCTAAACTGCTTTTGAAGAAAAAAAATTGCATGAAAAAGAAATTTCTTAAATTTTTGGGGAAACTTTTCGGTATTATTGTGCTTTAAGGTGGTAACAAGAAAAGCCTGTACACGCATTTGCCTACATAAAGCAAACAAATGGGTTAGGTTGGGTTAGGTTAGGTTAGTTTATGTTTTTTAAGTTCGAAAATATTTGCAAAAGTTTAAAAAGAAGCATTTTGTTTTCATTGGCACGAAAAATAAGTGGTCCCATGATCTTAGTTACCTTCATAAACATGGTATTCTGAAGAAAATTCTACAAAAACACCTTATGCTGCAAATTTTCCAATTTTTTCCGGAAAATATCATTTTTAACAATGGCAAATCTCAAAACCAGACATTGAAAAAGAAGGGGCTGAAATCCTTCTTTTTTTGGTGGGGGGATGGGCTACCCCTGTATCTTGTCCACACCTACCGCGTCCCTGGTTTGTCCCCCCAAATTTCGAAACCGTCGTTACACCCATGTTTCTATGTTAACACCAATGTTGACCAAAATTACCGCAGGCTTCCAAGGCCTGATTCAAATATAATACAGACTTGTTCTGTGAATAGAATCTAGGTGACCCACCTTGTACTCGAATTCATTGTACTTCTTTTCATAGAAACGCTTATTGTGTTGATGTGAATCATCAGATGACTAAAGTGCCATTTTGTGTGCCACTCTCAAATTCTCTCTCAGTTTGCCTATGCCGTCGGCTAGCAACACGGATTTGGGTACTATGGACACTCCCAGCTGAGACTCCGTGGGCAGACATCAGTAGATACCGACCCGTCCCGTCGCAGTAGATACCGGTAGACATCAGTAGATGCCGGCCCCTCGCACTGTGCGTTTACCTGATATCTGCACCCAGGCAGCAGTAGCGGCTTATGCTTACCTGAGATGTGCACCCAGGCATCAGTAGCGGCTTATGCTTACCTGAGATGTGCACCCAGGCATCAGTAGCGGCATCTGCTTACCTGAGATGTGCACCCAGGCTTCAGTAGCGGCTTATGCTTACCTGAGATGTGCACCCAGGCATCAGTAGCGGCTTATGCTTACCTGAGATGTGCACCCAGGCATCAGTAGCGGCATCTGCTTACCTGAGATCTGCACCCAGTCATCAGAAACGACATCTGCTCGTTCCATTGGTCGTGATTGACTTCCAGATATGACGAAAGCATGTCCAACATTATTATCATCCTCCTCGATACTCGCACATCACTCTCTACGTGGCATGGACGTATCTTGGTATAACTGATGCCCACCATACTATGGTCATTTAACGCTTGAAATTTGTGTCGCGGTCGGAATGCAATTTTCTATTAAAAAAACCGCAACGAGAGAAATATTCTTCCACCAGCGTAGTGGCGAGAGTAGCAGCGGCCATGTTTTTCCTTGTTGTGCGGCGGGGGGGGGGGACCTCACACCATCGTGTGAAGTGATCAATCACTATCAGCAAATATTTGCGACCTGACTCAGCAGTCAGCAAATTAGTCAATTGCCAATCGACAGGTGGCACCGCTTCACACGGCTCAGATGCGTGTGGCTCTCCCAGGACCGCTCTCGGCTTTGGCACCGCTCCACATGGCTGGATGCTCACATCTGCAAAATCGACTCCACACCGTATCATATGTACCCATGCGAATCGCTCGGACACGGTCAGACGCAGACGAGTGCTTCGCATGGTCAGGGCGTCACGCTGACCAGCCATGTGAAGAGGATGCAGAACGACCACCACCAGTGATGCCGCACACACATCTGAAGCTGAAGGGTATCACGGAGTCGGGTCTGTACTGCATGTGCACCCCCGTACCCCAACACAACCAGTCAGTTCATGTGCAGCACCCATCCAAACCAGTCAGTTCATGTGCAGCATCCATCCGAACCAGTCACTTCATGTGCAGCACCCATCCAAACTTATCAGTATGTCACTTCCTCGACACGGAACGAACGTCCCTGTCGACACGACGCCGACGCGACAGCCTCCGAGCCGTGAGTTGTGTGCCGATGCCGACTAGCACGCCGTCCTTGTCCTGTTCAGCTCCAGTAACCGAGTGAGTCCACGCGTGCTCTGCAATGCGACAGCGCATCTCTGCCCGGGGGTACTTGTGTCCTTAGGCATGGGACGGAGACGCGGACCGTCCGCCGCCGCGTCACGTGCTCCTGGACCGGAGACGCGGACCGTCCGCCGCCGTGTCACGTGCTCCGGGACCGGAGACGCGGACCGTCTGCCGCCGTGTCACGTGCTCCGGGACCGGAGACGCGGACCGTCTGCCGCCACGTCAGGTGCTCCGTGCCTGGAGATGGCGTCGAATTGGTAATTTCCAAATATCACAATCCAGCGCGCTAAGATGCCCGTCGGATTTCGGGAACCTATCAACTATTGCAGGCTCCTATGATTCGTCCGTAGTTGAAATTTGACACCTTGCTGATAGTGACTGAATGCTGCATGAAGGTAGCACGGGCAGTGGAATAATTCTGCTGGACTTTCAACATCGTCCAGCTACCGCACGCGATACGACGTTCCTCGCCGCCCTGTGCCTGAAGCAACACGAAGTCGTGTTACTTCAGGCACAGGCACGGAGTAGCAGTCCTGCTACTCCGCTGCCGCTGGCATGTCTCCTGGATGAACGGTCCCGCCTTTTATCGGGACCGCTGGAGCGACAGCATCGGCGAGCATGTTCTATTACAGAAAATAACCTTCTGACGGAGAATGGAACCACTAGATTCATTGCTTCTTATGCTATCTCGAGTTGATTAGCTCGTGGAACTTCCATGTTGCACAGGCCAGCTCCCGCTGCGAGGAATTATTGTTGTTGATAGTGTTCAGCTTGACTACATGATTTGGACGTTCTTATCGACACGCCACTTAAGCCTCGCCGTGCCGGTCGACAGGTATGCCTTCGCCGGGCCGCGGGAGGGGTGTCTTGAATGCCCCTCTGACTTACGATCTACGTGCGCTAGGATGAAATACAGAATACCGTTTGAAGGCTCTGGTCATGGAAAGCATGAGACTCACCTCATATTTGCAGTTTGATTGATAACGAGGTCATCAGAGGTGGCATTAGGTCAATACATGGATCTTGAACTAAATCACTGGAAATTATTAGAAAAGCCTGACAGAGCCTGTGTTCTTTGAACATTGTTTTGCAATAGTTAACATACATGAATGCATTTATATCGATCATAGTGAAAAACGATCAAGACAGAATAAGCCAGGCCAAGTTAACATCAGGCTTGAAAACTAACTTCCAAACTGAGCATGCTATAGAGACAAAGAAAATGCCATTGGCAAATCAATATAGCCAATAGCTCATATCACATCTTATTTATCAATTTTCGGCCATGCTCTAGTCGCTAAAGGTCATATATATATATATATATATATATATATATATATATATATATATATATATATATATATATGTCCTCAACAGAACCATTGAAGCACAATATTTGGATCTGATTGACATCCGAAAATTATAAGGTCAGGTCAAGCCATGCCATATGGCCAGGCCAAGTAACCTCAAGCTTGACTATATCCGGAGAATCACTTTTGAAGCATACAATTGCGTTCCAAGAAGAACTGACATAATACTGGAGCATATTTTAAATCGTCCAGCTTCTGACCTTGTGACCTGACCCCAAATCACGATGGGACAAAGCACAGATTGATAAATCGATCTCTTCGACTATACTTGCACTGCTTGGAAAGTAATTCAACAGAAAGGTCACATCATGTCAAATCAGATCTGCTTGCACGAAGTCAGGTCATCTCAGGTCTTTCGTCTATCTCCGATCTCATGTCGCACGAATTAGGCGGCGCTGAAACCGAATTCATATATCACTTGGCGAGGAACAGCAACATTCTGCATAGGATGGCAGTGATACGCAGTGATGGCAGTGATACGCAGTGATGGCAGTGATGGCAGTGATGGCAGTGATGGCAGTGATGGCAGTGATACGCAGTGATGGCAGTGATGGCAGTGATGGCAGTGAACATACATGATAAGTGACCTGGCTTGATGCCATTGACTATTAATGCATGAATTCGCCCTGAATGCTTATTTCATGCCCTGTATCATTCTTGGCGTGACACATTTCCACCAATTCGGATTTTCCCCACTAAATACGATACAAATATGCGGAAATTGACCTGACCTCAGTTCCGCAACCTTGACCTCAATGAACATTGCCAGATAGGAGTTTGCTCATCAAGATGATAGGACAGCATGTTCTGAGTCTGGTGGTTGTGCGTTTCCGCTACTCTGATTGGCGACACTTGGAATATTTTGGAACATCACTCCCTTTGACCCGTTCCAGGTCAATGACCTTTGACGACCAAAACAGATGTATAACAAGATACTGAAAACGTGATGTCCCTGCGTCTACTCATTCGGCCGCTATCGCGGAAAAACCTAAGGGCTCTCTCGAAAGCCCCCGCCCCCCACCGGTACGGCGAGGGTTAAGCGCGCGGCCAGAGGGAGCAGATAAGCGCATCCCCAAACTTTGCGACATATTTCATTATGCTTATGGAACTGCACGGAAACAAGTTCAGCATGGGAGAAGCCGTGGTGCCTATTATTATATAGTATTCAAAATCGCTGTGACGTTCCTGGCGCCAAGTGTTCCTGATCTTAGGTCTGGGCCACAGTCGTCGCCACGATGTACTCGCTGTGACGTTCCTGGCGCCATGTGCTCCTGATCTCAGGTCTGGGCCACAGTCGTCGCCACGGTGTACTCGCTGTGACGTTCCTGGCGCCATGTGCTCCTGATCTCAGGTCTGGGCCACAGTCGTCGCCACGGTGTACTCGCTGTGACGTTCCTGGCGCCATGTGCTCCTGATCTCAGGTCTGGACCACAGTCGTCGACACGGTGTTTGAACGGGAGAACGGAGGCGGTTTATGTCGATTTTTGCCATGCAGTGCCATGATCATTATATTATATTTTACGATATTTTGTGAACGCGTCCTCGTCCCCACGATGGCGCCTCTCGCGGTCTGGTTTGGCCCCCTCTAAATCTTTGTGAAAAGCAAGGACCAACGGCTTTCAGTCTTCGGTAGCTCTATCATGATATTAAACCTTAAAATGTTATTCCTTCAATTGGTTGTTCGAACAATCGGCCAGTCATGGCTCCCAATTTCCTTGGTCGTTGCATGCAAACCAGGCTACATGAGACTATGACCATGGTATGCAACCAATTGTCGGGACCATCGTATGGGTGATGTCACAAAATGCTCACAGGGGAGGTGGGGGGGGGGAGGGATGTACCTCGAAGATACCTCCTGGGACTAGAGGCTGGGGTCTTCTGGGATCCAAAGGTGCCTCCTCGGACATGGCGGTCTGATAGTGATGTTACTATTTTTATTCGTCTTACGCACTTCCACCGCCAAAAAAACGATCTCTCAGGTGTTCCGGAGGCTGGGACTTCTAAGGGCCTCGTGTCCTGTTTTATAGGCTTCCTCATAAAGTCATAAAGTGTTTAGACTTAATAAGAGTCACAAGGGCCCATCCAGTTAAGTCTGTAAATGGAAGATACCATAAGCCTGGTAAAAAGACCCACCCAACCATCACCACATCCTAAAGAAACCATCCACCAACATCCCACACCTCTATCAATGCTTATCTACCCTAGCTATCCAGCCCTATTCCTTGCATTTCCTGGAGTCTCCTTAGCCGACTTAGTCGCTTGTTGAAAGGGGCACCGCAGAACTGAGGGTAATCTCTGTTCACCTTCTTGTCCCCCCCTCCCGCGGTGTCACCGCCGCTGAATCCTGGTTCCCGTCAAATGCTTCCCAAAATTCATTTAGCCCATATCATGAACCCTCGTTCAGCGAAGCTCGCAAGTTTCAGATCACTCGCGCATTTAGCATATCAGTTTCGTTGAGCAGGAGTGGAGGAAGCCGAATCTAGGCTCGGATCCAGTGGGGGAATAGTCTCCAACTTGTGTCGGATCATTTTATATTTTTGTGATGCTTTGATTGGAAGTGACCAAACCGGTAAAGTGAGAGGTGCCACCTCCATTATTACAAGACCTTGATCCGCGCTGAAATAGAGCGGTTCAACACAAATGTGTTGTGCTCCTCGCATTTCGGTTTCCAGACAATGTCAAGGAGAGGGGGACAAGCCCAACGCACTCTTGAATCCTGTCCCTATGTCATCCTCGGAGCGTCTCCCTTCCTTCCTGCCCTTCGCATGTGGATAATTGTATTGCTTCTGAGCACAGCACCAATTAGAAGGTAAGATGACGTTGAACACTGATGCTGGATGAAGAATTACGTAAGCTTACCACAACAACAAAATTATAATTCAAAATCGTAGATGGTATTTAGAGTGACTATGTCACGAGAAATCTCTATCGGACATTTAATACATGGCGGTCGGTTTTCCAAAGTTGTCGATAAATGTTTGTCTGTGTGTGTGTGTGTCTGTGTGTGTGTGTGTGTGTGTGTGTGTGTGTGTATGTGCCGCTTCGACGCATGCTGTGCCAAAACGGCCGGGCGGATTTCGCTCAAATTTTCACACGTGATGCGCCGGTACGGGGGACAGTCTATGGTGATGGTTTCTGGTTGCGCGTGTCACGTGGGTACGCGTCACGTGCCGTCAACTGGGGTCATGTCGAGATCAGTTAGCCCGGGCCACAGCACATACCACAGGTCGCACGAATATGAAACTTTGTGGAAACACGCGCCCCATAGGGAACTGCGTGCTTTTGTGGTCGGCGGTCGCGTGCGCCGTACCGTGCGACCGCCAGGCGCGTGCATCTGTTTTGAGTCGGGCACCTCCAAGCCATTTCTCGACAACTTTAGAAAACCGACCGCCATGTATTAAATCTCCGATAGAGATTTCTCGTGATATAGTCACTCTAAATCGCATCTACGATTTTGAAATACAGCAATCTCCTTGCAAAATCTGCTTTAAACAACTGCATTCAATTGCCATTCAGGTCTAGTAATCTTAGCTACCTGAGGTTGATGGTCTACACGTGGTTTTGACCTAGTCAACCCAGGGGAAATACATATGCTTTTTGCACTTTTAATTTGCAATTGCAATTTACAATTTACAATTGCAGTTCGATGAAGATCCAATGGTTATATACGAATCAGGGCTTAGAAATAGGTTTTTTTACTCACCTACTATTGTCACAGGTGTAAATTCCTCAATTTACTCCCATGTAGCTTAACATAATTTATCTGTAGTAATGATGAGCTATTTCAACATACCCAACTCCTGGCACATTGCAACTGCGATATCATTGCGATCATATATACATCATTTCATTCAAGCAATGCTACTGATTTTCTGACATCATTACTGGTGTTGTCATCACTTGCCACCATTCACTCCATACAAAATGAGCTTTTAGACAATGCTTTTGCGACACAATTCAATCAAATTTTCTAACTGAACTGGGTGTCATTTACCATCGAAATCTCACGTTTTAGACCATTTCATTCTGTACAACGCTGGCATACATGTATTTTGCTCGGTTATTGTCGAAATATCCTTATATTTTGATTTGCAACAGCTTCTTGCACACAGCTCACCTTCACCACAGCTCACACACGAATTCCTGTGCCCCTGATATCACCGGATTACACTAGACTCAGTGGTGTGCTGGGCAGTATGACATAAACAGAAGAACAGCGCCGCTTTTTCTTGCGTTAGGTCTTGACGCACTACTTTCCGTTGGTAGCCCGCTCACTGATGAGCGAAGTCTCCATAAAGTTTAGAGATCTCGATAAAACCCTCCACAATCGAAAATGATATATTGAAAAACATGCGATATGAATTATATGAATAATGATATATGAATTAGGGCAATGGTACACAGTACAAATTAGGTGGCTATATTTCAGATGTAAAATGTTCGTCATCAGCCTTCTTCAGTACACCACGATTCCGAATATGCCAGCTGATGCTGAAATGTTTGCATCTGAAATCATAACCTCCACCCAATTTGTATTGTCTACGATTGCCCTAATCCATAATTATCAGAATTAGTGTAAAAACTAATTCATAATATTCAGAATTAGTGTAATTAATAGTGACCATAAATCAACATCGAAATCGGTCCAGTTGGCATGAGCATGAAAAGAAACCGAGCCACTTGACTGCGAAACGAGCCGTCTAGAACCTGGCAGTGAAGCCCAGTCTGACTCAACCCGAGCCGACGACTGCCATCTCGAGGTTCACAGTAAAACGGTGCCTGCAGTTTGGCATCCACAGATTTCGCCGGAATTCCATTTCAGATGTCTGGCGTGCGACTGTGCAAAACGACTGGGTTCTGTGCTCCGGTGCCAGGGGTGTGGCCACGCGTTGGCTGGCATTCGGGACGATGTATTTACGACTGCTCGATTCCATATATAGCACAAGCGATAACGAGCGCTGCTTCGAGCGATATAACGGTATTATCATCGGGGTCGTCAGTTGCCATGGCAACACGACGCTGTGATTTGACCGAATCGTGACGGTAGGCTGGGCAAATCTGGTGTTCAGTCACCGGCAGCGCTTACTTATCCTCGCGAATGTGAGGCTAACCATGACGCCAAATAAAAAAAAATGATCGGCGAGGTAATGCGAAGGTAATCGGTAATGCGAAGCAGATCCGAGGAAAACTACCTCAAAGCAACGTGCAATGAATATTTGGCTCATAAATGAACATGCAGTTCACAAAGGCAGGTGTCGTGCTATTTGCAGTGTGTTGTGTTGTGTGTTGGTGTCGTGCGGTGTGCAGTTCCTACATGGCCATGCTGTGCTGCGTGAGTCGAAAGCATGGCCGCGCTGCTTCGCTGCGCCCTCCTCCATCAGTAGCATAATCAACACTAACCCTGTGTCGGTGATTGCAGGGATGTTGCTTCCAATGCCAATGTGACCTGCGTCCTCCTTTATCTCACCGCGCTATGATGCTCTTGGCTTACTTGCTATCTCTGCTGCATTGTGCATTCTTTAATGTATTTTGATCATTATAGTTCGTTCATTTTCGGCCAATTTTGCGGTGGGCTTCATGCTTTGAAATTGCAGTACCCACATTGCAGGGTTATCGTGCACATCATTTCAGTTGATGAGTTCCACGACGTGAGTGTGAATTGCAATACTTCTACCAACTTTTCTGACACGACACGACTGCGACTGCAACAACTGCCACACGACACTACTGCCACGTCATCAAACTGCGACTGCAACAACTGCCACACGACATTACTTCCACGTCACCAAACTGCGTCTGCAACAACTGCCACACGACACTACTGCCACGTCACCAAACTGCGACTGCAACAACTGCCACACGACACTACTGCCACGTCACCAAACTGCGACTGCAACAACTGCCACACGACACTACTGCCACGTCACCAAACTGCGACTGCAACAACTGCCACACGACACTACTGCCACGTCACCAAACTGCGACTGCAACAACTGCCACACGACACTACTGCCACGTCATCAAACTGCGACTGCAACAACTGCCACACGACACTACTGCCACGTCACCAAACTGCGACTGCAACAACTGCCACACGACACTACTGCCACGTCACCAAACTGCGACTGCAACAACTGCCACACGACACTACTGCCACGTCATCAAACTGCGACTGCAACAACTGCCACACGACACTACTGCCACGTCACCAAACTGCGACTGCAACAACTGCCACACGACACTACTGCAACGTCACCAAACTGCGACTGCAACAACTGCCACACGACACTACTGCCACGTCATCAAACTGCGACTGCAACAACTGCCACACGACACTACTGCCACGTCACCAAACTGCGTCTGCAACAACTGCCACACGACACTACTGCCACGCCACCAAACTGCGACTGCAACAACTGCCACACGACACTACTTCCACGTCACCAAACTGCGACTGCAACAACTGCCACACGACATTACTTCCACGTCATCAAACTGCGTCTCCAACACAACTGCGACGAGACTTTACTGCTTCAGTAGAGCAAGAACTTTGACCGACTTTACTGCGATACGACACAGCTGCGAATGCAAGTACTGCGACGCAACATCACTGTTGCGCGACATTTTTGCGACTTCCAAAATTGCAATGCGACATTACTGCCACTGCAAGTCTTCAACCAACTGTTCCGCGAAACGAATTTACCGCGATCGCAAAAAAAAATTCACGTGACAGCAGTTTGACAGAAGCGGCTCTTGGGAACGACATCAGGGAAGCCATGCACACCACATAGCTCTCGCAGTGAGGTAGAAATTCCTACACAAAATCACGCAGCTCTCGCAGTGAGGTAGAAATTCCTACACAAAATCACGCAGCTCTCGCAGTGTGGAAGAAATTCCTACACAAAACCATGCAGCTCTCGCAGTGAGGGGAAGATTGTTCTGCACATTGCCGAACAAGGCGTTCAGTTTGATCCTCCCAACTTTTGCTGCCAGCTGGATCAAAATGGGGTACGCGGTGCGCTGCATTTCTATCCAAAACGTTCAGTTACTTGAAACTGCGATTCACGTCTTTGGTTGGCCCTGCAGGCCAGGACAAGTAGGTCAATGTCAGGGGTGCAGTCAATCACCCGGTCGTCGTCTTAGCTTTCAGACCACAGTCGTGAAAAGAATGTGATTTCTGCTTCAATAGCGATGACATGTAAATTGAAGACACGGTCCAGCATAATGACAGACACAAGGGTCAAGGTCGACGATAAGGTCAACATAGACTACAAGGAAGTGTGTGCCAAACTGGTGGCCCGACGATTTTCGAAACAGGTTGTGCTCAGAAATAAGTAGTGAGAGACACCAGCGCAAGACCAAGTGTTTTCCAACTTTTCAGATTGATGGGGACAATCGAAATGTTTTTAGTTTTTGAAAAGATGACGCGATTCATAAAACACCAAAATTGTCCACGGAGCTTCGTAACCACCATACTCACACTATAAACAAAATCGGTGTGCAAATTTGTCCTTGCGAGCTCCGATATGGCAATAATTACTTGGCGAATGTCGAGTCGTTGCAGAAGCGCCGTGCGCAGTCCTCGGTGTCGCAGCCCCATCATGACACCGAGAGGCTGACACGAAAGCCCGGCTTGTATTTCTCACACCGCACTCTTCTGCTCGACTCCACCATGGCGTGAGGCCAGACCACTTGGCGTCGAGACGCGAAAATCATTTGTGCGCCGTCCAGATCCGCACCACCCTCTCCAGCAGGGAGAGAACAATAACAGCTGTGGCGACAGTCGCGCGCGAGGCGAACGTGGCGCGGAGAGACGGACGTGACGCCTGCTGATCGCCGCTCCACGTCGCTGATTTCGCCGCGTGAAAGGAGGCTGCGGCAAAAGCTGCTCTGGCTTGTTACCGATGCAAATTTGCGGCTAGAAATTCCTTCCGTGCAGCCGGGAAAAGCCATCTTCTGCGTCGGCCATCAGGATAACGCGGGGAGGGGGAGGGAGCGTCCACCACGTCTCGATTCGCACCAGACCACACAAAAGCACAATATCTGAGGCGTCGAAGTTGCAGTGGAAACGGTTTGACGATGATAGTCTCGAAATGACCGGCCGGTGGATGATAGATGACCCCTGCGCGCTCATTCACACGACATGGGGGCACGAAGAGCCTCTGAAGAAGCGAATTGATCAGCCCGGCTGGTTCATCCGAGGAAACACAAACAGTGGAGGACGACCCATTTTACTCGGAACGGAATGGTGAGGTTGGCTCCAGCTTCACCAGGATATCCTAAACTAGGAGAGTGTAGTACTAGGCATGAGTGTACCAGGTATCAGAGCAAGCTAGGCATGTGAATTTACCACGATGCTTGAGGGCTTGGCGAAGCTTTCTAACTTGAGCCTGGCAACGTAATGGATCAAACTCCCCTCAGGTCAAACAACGTCAGCAGGTGTTGGATTATATCTAGCACCTCCAATCTAGACATTAGCTCTCCAGGTCTGATCATATCTGCCGTTCCGGTGAATGACACTTGACTTGGCCTGCCTTGAGTAGGAATAATCGCAACTACACGACAAGGTTCCTGATGACGCAAATATCATTTACTGCCCGCAAGTAGCCAATATCGTCGGAGTACCAAGCTTTACTGATTGTCATAGCATGTGTGTTATGACACCCAAGTAGGAAACGAAAAACAAAACACCGACCACAATGCCAAACGTGTCGTAACAAATCCACAATTTTGCTGCTTACCGTACTGGAACCTGCTCCTTGGGCGTGGCACCAACCCGCTGCAGCTCGTCGTCCGGTCGCTGCGACGTCTCCCACGGCCTCTGCGACGTCTCCCGCCGCCTCTGCGACGTCTCCCGCCACCTCTGTGACGTCTCCCGCCGCCTCTGCGACGTCTCCCGCCGCCTCTGCGACGTCTCCCGCGGCCTCTGCGACGTCTCCCGCGGCCTCTGCGACGTCTCCCGCGGCCTCTGCGACGTCTCTCGCCACCTCTGTGACGTCTCCCGCGGCCTCTGCGACGTCTCCCGCGGCCTCTGTGACGTCTCGCCGCCTCTGCGACGTCTCCCGCCACCTCTGTGACGTCTCCCGCGGCCTCTGCGACGTCTCCCGCGGCCTCTGCGACGTCTCTCGCCACCTCTGTGACGTCTCCCGCGGCCTCTGCGACGTCTCCCGCGGCCTCTGCGACGTCTCTCGCCACCTCTGTGACGTCTCCCGCGGCCTCTGCGACGTCTCCCGCGGCCTCTGCGACGTCTCTCGCCACCTCTGTGACGTCTCCCACGGCCTCTGCGACGTCTCCCGCCGCCTCTGCGACGTCTCCCGCCACCTCTGTGACGTCTCCCGCGGCCTCTGCGACGTCTCCCGCGGCCTCTGCGACGTCTCTCGCCGCCCCTGCGACGTCTCCCGCCGCCTCTGCGACGTCTCCCGCGGCCTCTGCGACGTCTCCCGCGGCCTCTGCGACGTCTCTCGCCGCCCATGCGACGTCTCCCGCCGCCTCTGCGACGTCTCCCGCCGCCTCTGCGACGTCTCCCGCCACCTCTGTGACGTCTCCCGCGGCCTATGCGACGTCTCCCGTGGCCTATGCGACGTCTCCCGTGGCCTATGCGACGTCACCCGCCACCTCTGTGACGTCTACCGCGGCCTATGCGACGTCTCCCGTGGCCTATGCGACGTCTCCCGTGGCCTATGCGACGTCACCCGCCACCTCTGTGACGTCTACCGCGGCCTATGCGACGTCTCCCGTGGCCTATGCGACGTCTCCCGTGGCCTATGCGACGTCTCCCGCGGCCTCTGCGACGTCTCCCGCCACCTCTGTGACGTCTCCCGCGGCCTATGCGACGTCTTCCGCGGCCTCTGCGACGTCTCCCGCGGCCTCTGTGACGTCTCCCGCCACCTCTGCGACGTCTCCCGCGGCCTCTGCGACGTCTCCCGCGGCCTCTGCGACGTCTCCCGTGGCCTGCGCGACGTCACCCACGGCCTCAGCGACGTCTCCTGCCACCTCTGCGACGTCTGCCACGGCCTCTGCACGACGGTAGGACAGCAAAGATCGTCGGAGATAACGGGTGAGTTGAGCTCGCTGGGCCTGTGCCTGGTTGTAGGTGGCTGTTGTAGGCAGACTTAGAGAGCTCTGCCATAGTTCTTCGTGATTTTAAATTTGTGTGGAAGCAAACCACCGTTTAAAGGTTGAAAAAAATCATCACATCGCACACGGCAAGTCGACAAAATATATCTTGTGTCGTGGCATGTGATGCACAATGCAATGCTTTACACAAAACGTGGACGTTTACTCTGAGAAAGGTAGCTTAATATATGCAATACAATTTTTAACTCAATAATAGCTAGCACCAGCATGGAAATAACTTTGCCGATCAGTCTTGATCGTCTATGCCATGATTTAAAAAAAATCCACCAATTAACACGGGTCGTGCCTTGAATGGGATTCTTGAACGGAATTTTGGACCACACATTGAGAACCCCACAAAGAAGCCAATAGAACACCCTGTCGCAAACAATCACTAAGAAGTTGGTGTACGTGGATACTTCAGCAGATCGGCCATCTCCCCCGCTCAATGTGCACGTGTCCGTTCTCTTTTGGAGTACTTCAACGCAGCGTGGTCGAAGGCAGATGCCGTGCGCCAGATATAATTGAAGAGTGCAACAGAAATTCCCGATTTGGTTGGATGCTTACTTCTCGACAAGTTTCGTGTCATCAGTGTTTCCCTAACCTGAGTTGTAAGAATAGGTTGCTTTATTGCCTCATTTCGACAGGCGGTCTTCGACATAGCACAATTTAAATGGCATATTTGTGCGTGATATTTTATATTGCCGACTTCAATTATCTGACCTATTTTCAGCATCTTAATTATTATGTCCTGTATGGGCAAAGAAACAGCTGTCTCTGTCGTAGTCACATACACTGAAGGTAGTGTTAGGGATAGTATTATTGTGAAAGGACCGAGGAAAATGAATCAGTCATTAAATAGACATCACCGCGTAGTCATGTGTTTCCCCCTAGTCGTCTCGTGCCAAGGTCACTAACATTGCCTTCATATCACAGTGGTGTACTCGCTCTCAAATGGCATATGTCTCCTACTATCCGATGCTTCCTCGGGCGAACTGTGCGCCGTTGTATCCTAAACTGTGTTGATACGACCGGTGTGCATTTTATCCGTAGACATTGTCTATGATTGAGGAAACCTGTCGTAGATATGACCACGATTGCGCCTGCCGTTCGAAGGAATAACGAAGACGTCGCTGCGATAGATAGGACATGGCGTTGTAAATTATGATCGATAATGTTGTAAGAACTGCGTAATATCGTATAACGGAGAGGACGGTGGTGGATGCAAGAGCACGCTGTTGGATATTCTAGTGGCGATGATCGAACAGCATGCTTGGCGATCAAAATGGCGATCAAAATGGCGCTCAAAATGGCGACCGAAATGGCGATAAAAATGCGATCAATATGGCGATCAAAATGACGGTCAAAATGCAATCAGTCATTTTCCACCGTATCGTCGAATATCGCTATTCAACCCAGGCCCCTCCAATATCGTTTGGCAATCGGTGACGTCACATCACTCAATCCCGAGTGATTGTTCAGCTGAAGAATCACTCAGTCCCGGAGGCGCTCAAGCCAAATTTCTATATATATATACATCTATATATATACATCTATATATATATACATATATCTATATATATATATCTATATATATATATATATATATATATATATATATATATATATATATATATATATATATATATATATATATATATATATATACATATATGCAAGGGTGTAGCTTTGTGGTGTGCTTTTTGGAGTGCACTTGACTCCCCCCTCGATGTTGGCTCTCCTTCCGAATAATTTCAACCTTTAACATCAGTTAGACCCGCCCTGTCTTCATGTATTGTCCTCCTCCCCAATCACTTTCAGAATCACATACCTATGTATGTACGCAGACATATGACGCATTTTCTAAATCCAGGGCTTCATGAAATGCTGGCAAATATTGATATCTTCGAATGATCATCTTCATCACATCTGACTGACCCTTTAACCGCCTTATGCGGTAGGAGTAAATAGGAGTAAATAAAATAGGTCCTGCTTGGAGTGAGGAGCTGCTGCAGGATTACAGGGCCCTTCTGGCCACCCTGAAGCGAAGCAATAGCAGAGTCATTGTGACTGCTATTCTGCCTAGGGCTGGAGTCTCCCCTGAGTGGAGCTCTAGAGCACTGGCAGCCAATGCCAGAGACGGTAGGCTCTGCCATGAGTTAGGTTTGACCTTTGTTGACGAGTAGTGCAGGTTTTATGGCTCATGGGACCTCTTTCAGAGGGATGGCCTGCACTTCTCCGAGAAGGGGGTGCATGTGTTAAGCAAAGTATATGAGAATGCCTTCAGGGAAACTAGACAATGGGGTGGGGAGGGATGAAGTGACAATACAATCTCAGGGATATGTCAATAGTGACAGCCTAGGCAATAGAACCTCACAGTCAGCAAATAGAGATAGCAGTAGTTCAAGGGGGCAGAGGGGTAGCTCATCCAGAGATGAAAGAACTACTCAACATGAAAAAGCCAAAGCTGGTTATGGAACATATGTTAAGTGTATGATGCTTAATGCTAGAGTATTCGATCCAAATTTTATGAGTTCAAGTGTTATGTTGCTGAGGAGGAACCAGATTGTGTTTGCATTACCGAGGCATGGGTCAGTGAGGGGTATTTTGGCGATAACTTGCAGGACCGTGAGATCCAGGGATATAATATGTTTTCGTGCAAGAGGAGTCCAGCAGTGAAAGGAGGGTGGTGTAATGCTCTATGTGAATAGCTTATTCAGTTCCCAAAAAGTAGCAGATGGGTAAAAAATTTGTCTGTGGAGTCCATGTGGCTTGATGTCGCTGTGGGAAAATTCAACAGCAATAAACTGAGGATAGGAGCTTTGTACCGATCTGGAACCTTGCCACATTCCCAGCAACTGGAGCTCGGTAAGGTGATTTGCGAGGAAATCAGTAGAAACTTTCGGAGGAAATGCCTTATTCTTGGCGACTTTAATATAAAAGGATATGAAAATGTTGGTGTTGGCTCCCCATCATGTAAAATGTTCAGGAAATGCCTTGAAGAGGATCTGTTCTTACACCAGTTTGTAACGGAACCAACTAGGCAGGACTCATTCTTGGACTTTGTCTTCTCAGATTTAAGTGATTTAGTTCAAGACTTGACTGTAGGAGAAACTCTGGGAAGCAGTGACCATAACATAGTGAGATTCAAGGCACAAGTAGAGGGCACAATCAAGGATAATTTGTCAAAGGTTCAAAATTTTAACAGGGCAGACTTACACTGCATGAGAGTGGCTTTAAGTGCCATTGAATGGGAAGAAGAATTCTCTAATTTAAATGCCTGTGAAATGTGGGAAAAGTTCAAATCTTACTTGAGGGAAATTCAGATTAGACATGTCCCCCAAAAGCAAAGGCGCAAAAGAAGGGTAGGAAAGCCAGCATGGCTTACGCCAGATTTGATAAAAGCAAGTAAGGTTAAGAAAGATGCATTTAGAGTGCTTAAGGAAGCTTCAAATATCGTAAATCTAAGGTCGTATCAAAAAGCTAGAGAAGCTGTGAAGCAGAAAACCAGAGCAGCTGGGTAAAGTCTCTAGCACAAATGGTACACTGGAAGTAAATGGGACTATATTGAGTTAGGATGGGGAGATGGTTGAGGAGCTGAGCAACCAGTTTAAATCAGTTTTTACATTGGAAGATATGACTAATCTGCCAATATGACTTATTCCAACAGATTGGAAAAGGGCAAATGTGGTTCCTATTTTCAAGAAAGGAGAAAGAGGGAAAGTTGAAAACTATAGGCCAGTAAGCCTCACATCCCTAGTCTCCAAAGTACTCGAATCATTTATCCAGGATATAATAGTTAGTTTTCTGGAGGGAAACAGATTGATTCAAGATACTCAACATGGGTTTAGAAAAGGGCGACAGTATCTCACAAACCTCTTGGACTTTTTTAATTTTGCTACAGAACAATTTGATCAGGGAAATCAGGTTGATGTAGTATATCTTGACTTTAGTAAGGCCTTTGACAAGGTACCCCATACACGGTTAATGATGCAGCTTCAGGTCCATGGTACTGCAGGTAGCATCCTAAAATTGATAGAGTTGTGGCTTTCAGATGGACAGCAGAGAGTAATGCTAAATGGTACAAAGTCATCATGGAAAAATGGTCTGAGTGGAGTCCCCTAGGGGTCAGTACTGGGGCCACTATTGTTCAGGACATTTATAAATAACATTGAAAGTGGCCTAATCAGTAAGGTTTTAAAATGTGCGCATGATTTGAAGGTTTTTAGGGCAATAACAGGACACAATGAGCAGGTCTTGCTGCCGAAAGACTTAGACGAACTTGTGAAGTGGTCCGAAAAGTGGCAAGTGAAATTTAATTTTGATAAGTGCAAAATCATGCATATAGGTAGCAGCATATGAAGGCTCCATACTTGATGGGTGGCCAAGTACTATCTGTCACTCAGCAGGAGAAGGACTTCGGTGTTATTTTGAACACAGAATTGGGGGCATCAGAACAGATCAAAGAAGCCAGGAAGAAGGCACTAAGAAATCTAGGGGCAATAAATAGGAATGTATCATACAAAAGTGAGGAAGTCATCAGGAAGCTTTACTGTGCATATGTCAGACCACATTTGGAGTACTGTGTCCAAGCTTGGTCCCCTAGTTATGAAATAAGATTGTTGGCTTTTAGAGAGACAGTACAAAAGAGGGCAACAAAAATGGTTAATGGTATAAGCAACCTGGCATATGAGGAAAGATTATAGAACTTGAATACGTTTTCACTTAGATATAGAAGGCTGAGAAAAGATCTCATCGAGGTCTTTAAATTTGTTCATGGTCAGGAACAGGGATATATCAGGGAAATGTTTGAATTTAACGGAAATGATGCAATTAGAGGTCATCAATTCAAAATTAAAGTTATTCACAGCAGGACAAGGTTAAGACAGCCTTTCTTCACCAACAGAGTAGTAAAACACTGGAACCAGCTGCCAGAAACCATTCTCAGTAGCAGCACACTGAGCATCTTTAAAAACAGCATAGACAATCATTATAAGAATAGAGGGCTTGCTTTTCGGTATTCCAGGGAGGGCTGATCGACGGATTTTGTGGGCAACTGGTTCAGTGTCCAGAGTACAACCAAGAATGGTCCTTGTGGCTCATAGTTGCACTGATCTTTTATGTCTTTATGTCTTTATGTCTTTATGCAATGCCCAGTACATAGTATATACATAGTGTATACATGTGTACATAGTAATACCCAGTAAGGCACATAGTGTAAACTTAGCCAATCTGCGTCATTGCTCATTGGCCAAGTATTTCAGGACATTTCCAACCAGCGTTCGACGTTGTGTAATGCTGCTGGATGCTACGTAATTCAGCTGCTTTCGTCCGGAATTTCTGTGATCATATGGCAATCAGGCAGAGTGGTGGAAAGCATGGGCAGATTATGGGCGTAATGGAGACATTTCGAAAGTGGCCTTTGCTTAATGGACAGTTAATAATGCAGCGAGCTTGTCGCCAAAGTGCGACGCAAGGTATCACGAACAGATATGCTGCCATGATAAAGAGTCCGGTGCTGGTCTCTTTGTCACCAGTCGCCACCCTGGTGTGAATAAATGGCAATCACCTCAGCAGTAAGTTACCCTTTTGACCCTCGCTGGAAAAGACAAGGCGTCCGATATATAATGTCCAAGCAGGTGTCAAGACAGGCGAACTTCATGTACAAGGCTCGTACCACAGTCATCATAACTACTGGAGCTGGCTAATAATGCTTTTCTATGCTGGTCTATTGCTAGACTCAAATCATTGCTGCAGAGTACGGCGGTCACACCCCGGGGTCAGCCGACCTGGGTCACCTTCCCACCACAGCTCCAGACACTGGGGTGGCCCAGTTACAGGGTCGGTGTAGAGCGGCTGAAGTGACGCGGTACATTCACATAATACGAACAAACATAAAGTAGTAAAGCAAAAATTGAACACCAAATAGGCATCGGAAATGAGGTTACACGTATCTCAGATATCGCCAGACGGATATCAGATATCGCCGTCAGACATCACCGGCACCATCAGTAACATATCGCCACTGTCGTCACATCACCGGCTCACTGGGCAAATGCCGGCGCCGACGCCTCTCACGCCTCGCCAATGATTCCGAGCACGCGGCGTTGTTTATTGCCGCCACCCGAATGGAGATGCGGATGCGGGCGAACGGTCGGATCGCGCTCAGGCTGAACTCGGGGAACTTGCCGGACAGCACCAGCATCAGCGCCACCACGACACCCTCGTCCCAACTTAGTCCATCAGGCCCATGGGCACGGTGGAGGAAAAACACCTCTTCCATGTCTCGAAAGATGTCTCGAAATGGTGTGGACGGTATTGTCAGCCCGTTAAGACTTAGGAACTGAGTCCAGAAAGCCTCCCTTGGGAGATGCTCTGCATATGCCGAAGGCATGCCCAGAGATCGGTCACGTGGGGGGGGGGGGGGCCGGTGTCCCGGTCGACGGGCGTTGATATCATCAAAAGCATAACGTTAGGTTCATGGCAGCTTATGTATCAGCATGTCTGCAAGATAGCCCTGCTAACACTTGCCAAATAAAGAACAAGTATCCTCAAACCAGCAAACCAACATCTGTGTTGCCTTCATAACTGTGCTTGCATTTTACATTAAAAATGAAGGCCTCTGAAGATCACTATGCTGTGCAGAGAACAGCAGATTTGTTTGTTAATCACACAATTACAGAAAGACGGGGGTGCAACATACCCTACACAAACTGTATCAAGGAGCTGAGCAAACTCAAATACATCTGTTGGCCCCTCATGTAACTCCGTTGCATCAATTTCCAGGCTTTGCCACTGACATCCTCCTTACAATATGGATCTACCATGTCCCCTACAATAAATGCCCATCTTGTGGTCTGTTTATGAGTTATTTTGTCTCCTTCATCTAATAGTGTCAAAATGGGAAGACAAGAGGGTTTCGATGCAAATACCAAACTCAGACAGCTCAGATCAATGCTACTTGGCAGCTGGCAACAATTGCGCCACACAAAAGAGAAGGAGAAAATCAAAGGAAAGAAATACAAGGATGGCTCACACGATCGGATGTGATGACTGAATGTTCACTGATGGGACAGCAGAATGTTCACTGATGGGACAGCAGAATGTTCACTGATGGCACAGCAGAAGGACGAAGGTTCCACCAAAACATCATGCTTGGTGGTGTTGCAGGGTTCAGCAGCTCAAGCTGCATGCTTCTTTCATAATCCGAAGCTAGGAAGTGTGAGGAGCACACCCATCTACCTTCATTCGACCCAGTCTGCAAGGTATGCAATCCCAATGATGTCTTGTCTGGTTAATGGTGGGCAACAAAAATGGTTAATGGTATAGGCAACCTGGCATATGAGGAAAGATTGAAGAAATTGAATATGTTTTCACTTAGATATAGAAGGCTGAGAGGAGATCTCATCGAGGTTTTTAAATTTGTTCATGGTCAGGAGCTATATCTAAGGGAAATGTTTGAATTTAACAGAAATGATGCAATTAGAGGTCATCAATTCAAAATTAAAGTTAATCACAGCAGGACAAGGTTAAGACAGTCTTTCTTCACCAACAGGGTAGTAGAACACTGGAACCAGCTTCCAGGAACAATTGTCAGTAGCAACACACTGAACATCTTTAAAAACGGCATAGACAATCATTATAAGAATAGGGGGCTTGTTTTTCTGTATTCCAGGGTGGGTTGATTGACAGATTTGGTGGGCAACTGGTTCAGTGTACCAAGTGCAACAAAGAAGGGCCCTTGTGGCTCATAGTTGCACTGATCTTTTATGTCTTTATGTCTTTTATGTCTGGCATACACCAGGAATAGTTGGTGTACCTCAAAAGGCCTGCAGAGTCTGCAGAAGAAAGAGTGCAAGGCCCGTTCCGCGATTGTGTTCAATCAGCAATACACACACACACATATATATATATATATATATATATATATATATATATATATATATATATATAAATATATATATATAGCTATCTGCCATGCTTCAAAGTCTGGGATCTGATAATGCTGAAAGGATCCTTCCATGCATGTGCATTTTGGTAAGAGAATGCTGTCTGTATGCATGAAAACACACAAATCAACTGCTTTCAAAACGATCAGCATGGTTGGACATATATCCATCAAAATGCACCTTAATTGTAATACTGCCCTTAAAGTTCTCCTGTGATGATTTCAGCATCAATATACTGCTACACAGAAACAAGTTTGACAACCTGGTTGAGCACCAACTTGCCACTTACCAGTCTTCAAGATACTTTATCTTCTTACTACTCAGTTGTCATGGGGATGAGGCTGAGCAGCCCATAGCGGATCAAGATGGTAAGGCCCAACTCATGCCAAAGATGCTTGATTTTTAGGGAAATTTCATGAGTCCTATATGCTGGGAAATGGGTATGGGTGTATCTGTCACAAGTATTTTTTCTTCCATGGAACAGCCAAGATTCGAGTGTCTCAGCACATAAAGGCCTAGGTACCTAGGTTCCTATTTGATAAATCCAGCTATGGATTCAGCTTTAGCGGTCAGAAACGAACGGTCAGCTTTAGCTGTTCCAGTTGTTGCTTCCAAAAACTGAAGTGTTGCCGCACCCGACTTAAAACTTGTTCAGTAAACAAGGAATACACACCATATTTCTGAGTCCAGTATTTTCCATCCCAATAATCAACAACCACCGTTAGCGCAGGAGTAACATTATGTCTTTGCTGGGCCACAGATTAAAGTGCGCCCAGGTCTACAGACATATTTAGCATGTTTACGGACGAAGACGTACCTACCAGAATTCTGGTAGATTCTACTGAAAATCTTCCACCTTCCTGATTACGTCATCAGGGCTGGAACTACAAAACATACTAAATTATGTTGTACCTTTAGTATTAGTACCGAGATTCAACCTTTTCCTAGCTCTTTGTTCAACAAGGCAACCTCGACACAATCATTTTCACAGCTATATTAGCTGACACAGAAACTGCTTGTCCTCTTTTGAAAACGGTGCAAGGCAGACTATCCTTACTACATCAATTTTTGGCTTGATCGTCGTCCGACAGTAAAATAGACATGTATGACTGTCGTCCTGGAACTTGGATTGCTTTATCCAAAACTTTGCCCATTCTTAATTATCATGGTTTGTGACAGCTGATCTCAGATGCTCGCTAGAATGAACCACTGAACTGGCAATAATGCAGGAATGTGGTTTGGCTTTGCACAAGAGGTGGCAGATCCAAAGAGCGGACGTCCGGTCAGAAGGCTCTTTGAAGACGGGCTGGCGTGTTGACGGGCCTTTGGGATACGCTTTTGCACGGATCTCTCGCAAGCTTATAGTGAGATATTAAAACAGAACAAGAATACCAACATGTATGTTGAATAAGCTAATTATAATCATCACCACATGAGAACTACAATTCAACATAGCATTTAATCTTATGAATGCAAAATTCCTAGTATGATTCAAATACAACTTGTTCCACTTGTCCAATCCTATTAGATGTTGTTTTTGCATCATCCTACCTTTTCTTTGACAAGACATACTTATATCTAGTTACTGAATTACATATGTTCTAACTTATAATTTTGATTCCCGACATCGCAATGCCTTGAACCAAAGAGCGACACAAATTGCCATGACAGACCCAATCGACACGAAAGCTTACACAAATCAAGTTGTACACAAATTGATCTGGCCAAGCTTAGATGCCTACCTACCTACATTGAATATCAAACCAAAGACACAAATATTGGTGGTCCATCCAATTTTTGGCAGCCTCTTGGCATTCCTCGTGTGCCACTGCTACTAGTGACAACCACTAGTGTGTGGGAGCTTCATAATTGGTTCAAATTATAAGCAAGATTAAACGTATGCAGCCGATAGCTCCTCAACCATGCCACCCACAGGACACCGCCATGCCAGATTTTACAGCGCTTCCTGAGCCACAGGTATCACACCACAATTGTCTCAACAGAGTAATTGCCCCCAGTATTGCGCTGCGTCGGAGCGAAGTACAATGGAAGTCGCTCAACGACAATGCCAGGTCAAGGTGGCGCATTGGCGATATATGGACAGATTGGGTATGATTTAGCGATGTGGCAGGGGAATCTGTAGATTTACTTCCAGCATTTTATATAATCCCTAGATCAAGGACATCGATGCCGCCAAGGTTAGTCATTGGATTAACTGATGAACTGATGAAGATGGCAATCTTCGAAACAGCTACCACTCAGTAAAGGGTAATCAGTGCCCCGGAATCCAACTGTATGCCTCCACCGTCCGTGGTAACTGTCGATGAAGCAATCCCCATTATTTTTGGAGAATTCCTTTTTTAAGTATCTCAAAAACAATATTTAAACGAAATCCTAAAGTCTGAACTCGATTTTCTGGACTCAGATCACATCCAAATAATTTTTGTGTGCAGAGTTACCCCGGTCCCCTGGTTTAACAATTTTGCTTCACAATAGTCCGCATTTTATCCTTCAGAGTGTACCTGGTATGCATGTACATTCGGAACGTTTCAGGTCAAATCTCAGTGACCTGACCTGATGACCTGATGACCTGACGTGATGACATTATTTGCTACTACATATATCCCGAGTGTTTAAAATATTGATCAGCAATAAAGGTATGCGAAAAGAAAGATTCTTTTAGTGTGACCTAGATACCTCACCTGAGAGCGAATGTGAATGTTCTCTTTTTCTTCGTTCATTTGCTTCTGCACCCATATTTCACTTTTGACTGTGTTTGTTGTGTTTGTCACTCTTGTGCGTTTGTTGATGAAAGACATTTCAATGTATGTCTCAAAACCACATTGATACGAGGCCCTGACCTACATTTGACACGCCCTAGCTCCAATATTTTATGGGTCGGAAGGTGTTCAAAACTTCAAAGCGATAGTCTGAGTGGTTGAGGTGTTACCCCAGTAAAATATCAGCAAGGGGAGGTGAGGAGAGAGGGGAAATGGAAAGGGGTCCCGCGCACTGCGGAGGCTGAAATGGCCAAAACTAGCACTATGGCGTTAAGGAGCTGACAATGGAGGAAGTAGGAATGGTTACTTAAGTAGGCAATTGTATGATCATTGGTTGTTGATATGGTTAGTACACAACCTAGATGCGTGTAATGTGGCATAGCTTGCTGAGATGAACTGAGAAAAAACCAGCGTACTCGAAGCAACCTAATTTTATTGAACCGTCCCTTGTCTAGTACGAATCAATTGACCGTACTATCAGACGTCGCCTAGAAGTTGGCTTGACTTTCTGCCACAACACAAGCTTCCAACCAAGTTAGTAAACAGTTGGAAGCTATCGTTTTAAGAAGGTGAAATATATTTGACGAGGTAATTGCTTAAACAACATGTTAGCCACAATATAGTTGAAGAACAACCTATCGTGAACATTGTCACGTCTCCATTGACCTTCAATTTGAGTGAAAACACACGATTTTTACATGCATAAAAGCATCTTTTGACAGGGCTTCACTGCATATTGACCGGACAGAGGGCGGACATTGTGATATTAACCGGACAGGGGCCGGGCCTCGTCATATTGACCGGGTAGGAGCCAGGCCTCGTCATATTGACCGGGCAGGAGCTGGGTATCGTCATATAGACCGGCCATGAGTCGGGCCTCGTAACGGTAAACCGGGCGGACGCAGGCTTCTATCCGAAAATTATGGCATCATCCGATCGCGTTGTTCATGCATGCTTTTTCAGGGGCGAATTTACCTTCCTCAGATCTTAATTGGGTCTGGCTAATTATATTTTCCTTTACAAATTGGTGTCTCGGTGGGAAGCTTAAGGAAATGAACCTGCTTAGTGTAGCCCGTGGGAACAGCGCGGATTTTACATTTAGACAAGCGTCTCATTTGCCTGGGTATTTGAACGAATTGTTGGCCAGCATTTGTCTGGCGGCGACGTCAGTACTGACACACAGACACACACAACAACTCGCATTCAGGTAGCCACAATGGTCTTGTGGCTATTACAACCTTGCCTTAACAAGATAAAACAGCAGAGCAGAAAAGGCCAAAATCACATAACAGTTAAACCGGTGATCATACATGTCATAATACAAAAACAATGAAATACAGCAGGGCGAGCAGCAGATCAGCTCGACACGGGCGGCACGTCAGACAGGTACCGTCGTAGGTGGCAAACGAAGATCGGCACGGGAAGCCGCATCAGCTCGGGTGGCAAGGAGTTGTACATAGGTGCTGCTCTGGAACTAAATCGCCTCTTCCCCATCTCAGTGAGCGACCTGGGGACATACTGCATTGCCACCAGGGATATCATGCTGCTCATCTGAGTGGCGGATGAGCAGGAACCCTAAGAGCTGAAGAGGACTAGTGAGGGTTCATCTCAGAGCTGAAATTCCCCTGAGATGAGTGCTATACAGGGCTATTGAGGACAGTGGAGAACCCCTAAAAGCAGGAGAGGGCCCGGGGAGGTGAAGAGGATCTTTGAGAGCCAGATATGACTGAACTGGAATTCTTCTGAGATTTAGTGGGGCCCGTAATGGATGAACAAGGTCCCCTGAGAGCTAAGAGATTCCCTGAGGGATGAAGATTGCCATGAAGCATACTGTGGGCCAGCCTCAAAGCCAGGATGGCCTTGAAACCAAAATAGCTGTCGATAACTGGAAAGGACCTCTAGCAGCTTGGGAGAGCCACTGTGGGTTAACAGAGCTCCCTGAGAGCTGAGGAGAGATCGTAAGGCTAACGATGACCGTGATAAATGCTGAGAGCCCGTCTCAGAGCTAGAAAGCCCTGGATGCTGGGAAGACTGCTAAGGATTGGGATGGGCCACAAACAGATTGAGAGGGCCCCTGACGATGGAAATTTTGAAAGCCTTGCTACGCGTTAGCGCATCGTGTCGCTTTGGCAAATGTGCAACGCGTTGAATGACATATACCTAGCCGCTGAACGTGGCAAGCAACACCGCTATTTGTCCATCAAACAGCATCCATACACTACCAACGTGCGCGTGTATGCCGTTGCACTCCTGATGGCAGTGGAACGATCGGTAGCAGTTCATATTCGAGTAGAAAAAGTTAACTTATTCCCATGGCGTTAATGAGCTTCGGCACGATGGGCCTGGAAGACGCAGATAAAAGAAGATAACTGTTCAGACACATGCATGTTAGGTATCCTCAAGATATTGTAATGTTACAGGAGACCCACTCAACGGTAGACACAGATACACGTTGGACCATGGAATAGGGAGGATACATTTTCTCACTGATGGTGCTTGTATGTACATAGGCAGTTATCAGGTGATATGAGAAATGCTAACTTGGATGACCCAGGGAGAACAATAGTATTTATGTTACATTTATGTTGAATGCATTCATTTCTTGCATTGACAATATATGCTCCTTCCCAGAGAAACACTAGGGATCAAAACGTATTCCCCGGGTACACATGAGTACACCGTCGTATATTTATCATGTCATCAAAGGCATATACAGTAAGAGTGGAAACATGTTAGAGAAGAACAAAACGGGGCAAAAACGTAAACCAGGTCTAATGCATGGGCCAAATAGTCCTGGACCAACACTTTGCGCGTGAAAGGCAATGGATTTACAGTTTCTAAGCGGGTGCGGACCAAGAGAGGGAAATTCCACCGAAAGTCACAGTTAGCGGCATGAAAGCTAAATGTTAAAGGCATGCATTGCTTCAAGTGCCACCATCGACAGAATTAACGGTTAATAATGGAGCGGAAAAGCGATGGCATAATCAAAGCCAGAGCCGGTGGCGGTCGCTGCGGGTCGCACAGCGCCAGTTCCACCTGGCCGTCGGACAGCGGCAGCGGCGGCCAGCCGCTTCCCGTAGCGGTACCGCGGCCACCACGGCACCCACCACCCAACCCGGCGGAGCTGGGTGTCACCGCTCCGGAGGACGAAGTGGCCCAGCGGAGCTGGGTGTCGCCGCTCCGGAGGACGAAGTGGCCCAGCGGAGCTGGGTGTCGCCGCTCCGGAGGACGAAGTGGCCCAGCGGAGCTGGGTGTCGCCGCTCCGGAGGACGAAGTGGCCCAGCGGAGCTGGGTGCTACCGCTCCGGAGGACGAAGTGGCCCAGCGGGCAGTTCGAAGGCTTAAAAATAGATTGCGTGTAATTGACGTGTCTCATGCTGTTGTCTTGTGCGTCGGTCTAAGCGTACATTTGTCCCAGAATGATACGCATGATGTTCGATACCATGAGACGCAGGACGGTGCGAATGTTCATGGCATAGCGACAGAACTTCATCTAGTGGATGCCTGGCGTGAGCAATTAGCGGGTTATTCAGGACGCGATTGGCTATGCTAGTAAAGACAACATTTCTGGCATCCTGATAGCGCTATATTTAAGGCTGCTTTCAATATCATAGAACGCAGCTTTCTCTTTCAAACTTTGCATTGTTTTGGTTTTGGTAAGATATTTATACAAAGACAAAGACAAAGACAAAAACAAAGACAAAGACGTACATTCCGGCCATCCACAATAGACTCGCAGCTACTGCAACACATTGTCGAGTTTTATAACAAAGGCCATCAGTAAATAAAGCTGTCGTAGGCGCATATGAAAACATATAGCAATTGTTCATAACAACGGCACGGACAGAGCCAGCAGGTACGATCAGAAGTCGGCAAGTATGATTAGAAGTCCGCAAGTACGATCAGAGCAGTCAGTCCAGTCCCACGTTCAAATGCTTCCTCAGGAGGCGACTGGACAGGGAAACCGGCACTCGCCTCAGCTCGTGCGGGCCCTCTTTATAAAAAAGGGGGCCCCGGGAAAAAAAAAAGGCCCCCCCCCCTTTCTCCCCCCGATGGGGGGGAAAAAAAACCCCCCCCCTGGGGGGGGGGGGGGGGGGGGGGCCCGCCGCCGGGGGGGGGGACGCCAAAAAAAAAAAAGGGCCCCCCAAAAAGAAGAAAAAAAAAAAAAAAAAGGGGGGGGGGGGAAAAAAAAAAAGAGGGGGGGGGATGTTCAAATTTAGTTCCTCCGAAAATAACTTTTCTCCGTAGTTAATATTTTTTTAGATTAGAGACATTCTTTTGAGCACAATTACCATAGACCGGAATGCAATACCGGATCTGGGCGAGGACAAAGGCATTGATGAGCACCGAGATGACAGATGGTGGCATGTAGCCTCTGATATGCGACAGACCAGCCAAAGTTCCGAAACATCGTCTGGCAATGTTAGAAACATGCGAGTCCCAGCTGAGTGTGCGATCAAAAGTTAGTCCTAGGTTTTTACTTCCGAACAGAGGAGCAGATGTTGATCGCAAAACGCTACCGTGAAGTTGAGAAGATTGCGTAAATTTTGTTGGCTGCCAAAGACCATAAGCTGGGTCTTCTCCGCACTTACTTTTAGACCATTTCCGCGGAACTAAATGCTAGGGAAGGCCAGGACGCGTTCCAACTCGGCAACGACACTTTGGATGCGAGTTTTGTTTCCGGTGACAAAAATGTGTTTGCAATCTGCACGCTGAGCGACAACTGCGCCCTCAGCGAACAGACTGAGGTCGTTGGCGAAGACGCAGTAGAGCAATGGGCCAAGAGATGAGCCTTGAAAAAACTCCGATGTCGTTAGGAAGTGGCACAGATTTTATGCTGCGACACAGATTATCAGTGAGGCTGGCACTCTGGGTATGGTTTTGGGATAGGCCGAAAGCCATGAAGTGTCGATACCGTGCTGACTTAATTTGGTCAAGAGCTTTGAATGGTCGATCACATCAAAGCTCAAGTCCAGGAGGCAAAGTAAGGAAATCTCACCACGATCATTGGCCGATAGGATCTGGTCGGATATGGATGTCAGCGCGGTCTCCGTTGAATGAGGGGAGGGGGGGCGCTGGGTAGAAGATATGAGGTGGTTGTTGAATAGGTAGGCGTAGAGGCGTTGGTGGTTTGCACACTCCACAATTTTTGCGATGACCAGGGCAATAGAGATGGGCCGGTAGTTGGAGGAGCTGGTACGATCACCGGATTTAAAGATGGGATAAACTAAGGAGTGCTTCCAGGAGATGGGGACGTCAGTAGTAGTAATGCTGGAGTTGACCAAATGCAGAAGCACCCTGTCAATGACGTCAAAGCTCAGCCGGATCATAACCACGCTGACGCCGTCCCCACCGCAGGCGGACGAGCTGTTCATGCCGAACACAATGGCACGTAGCTCGGAGAGGGACAGTGGCACTAGATATAATGCACAGGCACCTACTCGCGGCAAACGACAGGCCAGGCTCGGGAAGCACCCTGACCAACAACCTGGCCAGCAATGCGTGGTCCAACGCCAACAAAACAGTCATTCAGCTGATCAGGCGTAGCGGCGGGAGCCTTTCGATGGCCATTGACATCGCCTACGGCGGATCGAATGCACCGCCACTTGCCCCCCGTCCGCTCTCCTGGGTGCGCCTCTGCACGTCGCCGAGGGAGTCGCGCGGAATGACAGAACACACCTGCCTGTTGAGTTACTTTGTAAATTGGATACAGTCACTTTACAATGACACGGAGTTGGCTATTCTAAACAATGGATTCTCTTCTGACTAGCTTAGACCGCTGAGGGGGATAATGCAAGGACGCTCTAATTATGGAATGTTGCTCACATTAGGGACTTAATTACTTACAGTGAAGATCCGAACAACAAATGAGATGAGAGGCATTGATGTCAAGAGTTCGAACATGTGTCAGGTCTGGAGCTGCAAACTCAAAAGTCCAAGCTAATGTGGATTGGTAGTTTGAAGCAGCGAACAGATGCCATATGTGGGATACTGGTGTCCAAAAGAGGTAAAATATTAATGATTTGGCTCAGCGCAGCAGTGAATTGCTAAATCAACAACCTGAATCCAATAACCCGCAGCATCAGAAGTACAATGAGTATGTGGAGCCAGTGTCACCTAGGATAAATGGGGGGATATCGGTCACAAAAATCCTTTTGATATAATAATAACTGATGTTATACCATGCATAGCGATTTAAGAAGCATGGTTACAGCTCACACGATCCTTGATGAAACATGGACATGTGCATATAAGGAAGGGAAGACCACCTTAGGTGGCAGCCAAAACAACATGCAAAGATATACAAGACGTGGAGCAACCTGGGAGCAATAGACGTACGACTGCTGTACGGGAGCCTAAGAAGAGGCTGGGTTAGTAATGCATTATGGCAAGACAGAATATGGTCGAAAATTGCTCAGGAAAGATGCTTACCATTCACGATGCACTCCGGCACCAATTACGCAATTCAGAACAAAATACTGGTATCGGCCGCAAATAAACACATTCATGCCAACGGCCTTCTCTAGGTGGTAACACGAAGGGCCGGCTCCAGTGCTTCGGTGCAGTGTTTTGCACATCTCGTACTCCTGCACCAAGTTAGCAAAGTTCCAATCGGTCCAATTCCAGTTAATTCATAGCTACATTCCAACACGGAGATGTTTTCACGTTCGTCGACTTGTGGACAGTCCCATTTGTCAAAATTATAAACCCATCGACAACTTAACTCATCACTTCTACCCTTGCAGAGTCGCGCGACTCCTTTGGAATATGGTATGTGTATCATAAACACAAAAATACACCCCAGACAAATAAATTGCAGTGTACATAACACAGTGTTACGTGAATTGGGGAGCCAACGACAATCAATGTGATAGTATTGCTTGTGAAACATTATTTGCACACATGTAAAACAGAGGAACAAATTATATTGTTTCATGCTTTGCACAAGTATGTTAAAGCTGCACTGGAAGGATGGCCGCTATGGGCTGTGCCGGTGACATGGAAGCTTTTATAGCTAAATGGAGACCTTTGTGGACAACGACTGGTCCCAGAGGCAACAATGATGCGATTGGTATGTGGAATTATCTGCGGTGTTGAGAGGATATGAAGTTCTGTAAGATGTTAGGTTAATTAGTTGGCGTTGTGCTTGCTGGGTGTTGGATGGATGTGCCTAAGTTCAATGTTATTTTTTGCGTATGTTAGATAAGTGCGATCAATTGAAAACGTAGTTAGTGAGGTCAGTAACGCATGACTGTGCTTATAGCGGTTGCGGGATGTGACAATAAATGGCATAGTACTGAAAAAGGAAACCAATGAAAGGAAAATCGTTTGGGTTAGACATGGTTTGAATTGGCAAGCAAATCTTTGCCAAGTTAATTTTCATGTCAGCTTCCAGCAAAAAGATGTGGACAAAAGGTACTGGGTATTCTAAAATTTATTCATGCAATAAATACAGATGAAAACTGTGCAACATGGCATATAGATGTTGCTTTATGTTCACTACCGCTGCCCAATTCATGCAAGCACTCAAAAAGTCTGAAATTCCGGTCTGAACCAACAACATTTCAGGCACTGATATGTCGGACCTGCCAATGGGTACTGCACTGAAACATATCACATTTCAATTACTGGCCTTCTCTTGATGCGCTTTACACATGACATACGTAGCAAACGCATTTATATTTCCCTTTCAACAACACTGAGCTCAATACTGGCAAAACTGACCTGAATGTTGAAGTGGTCGATGCAAACGCATTCAC
>JAOTOM010004466.1:142500-170000 GCA_034440615.1 Ashinkailepas kermadecensis
CGACGGACGGCCGGCGGCGCTGCGGGCCGCCCCACCTGTGCCGCAGTGAGTGACATTGCGCGGCGACCCGACCCGGTGCACCCCGACACGGCGTGGGCACACCGGAGCGCAGCGCACCGGCCCAGGGGTGCCACACCGCACGGAAACGCTGAGACACGCCGCAGGCAGCCAGCACAGCCGCAGGTGAGCCAATGCATCCCTGAACTCTGCTCTGGAGAGCAGCCGTGCTTACGCGGCTGTGGAAGCACTGCAGACATTTCCGAATGCATGATGATGTCAGCTCTTGAGCACGAAGGCAGAGCTGCACCCAGGTGCAGGCTCAGAGACGTGCGCCCACTCTGCTCGCATGACTGCTCGCGTTTTGCCATGCAACTCCCGCAGTCTTTGTCGCTTCTCACGAACTCGTCGATAACTCGCACTCGTCTTATCGCCTGAGCGATGCACTTAAAAAAAATTAAAGACTTTAAGATTTGTCATTTTTGTTTTGCAGGGAGGTGTTTCGCAACAAATTCTTTTGTCCTCGTCAGGAGAATCCTGGTAATGAGTTTTCAGAGTTTTGTGATGTGTGTAATTGGATCATTTGATCTCGATCAAAACAAAAACTACAGGTCATTACTAGCCTGCACGCAATAACCCAGTGACACACATACACACACACACACGCACACACACACACACACACACACATACACACACACACACACATATATACATACATATATATATATATATATATATGTATGTGTGTGTGTTGGGGGGGGGGGGGGTGTATATATAAATAAGTAGGTGTGCGCCTTTCCGCAAATACTCAGCCCCGTATAGCTGATCACCTCGGCCGCCCTTGATCCCACACAGAGACGGCACCAGGGTAAGATTTAGGGAGGCCAGCTCCGTCAGGTGCATCGTTCATAGCAAAGTCACGGCCCGCATTGGACTATCGGGCGTAATAATGTTGGTGATACACACTGCGGGGAGGTGATTTGCGATAGATCGTTCTGTTTCGTTCTTAGACACCTTGTGCTTGATTAAGTAATGTCTCACAAAATGGGCGGTGTGTACACAGAGTGAATGCCGGGGAATGTTGAAGATTACATACACCAATATAGTGGTGCGTTATGAGGCAAATATGATCAAAGAACATCCAAGTTAGAATTTATGTCAATTTTCGGGCTTTCTACCAGGGTTCCAGGAAGCTTTCCCGGATAAGTGAAATGTGGCGGGAACTCAGCATGTTAATTTCTGTCGTAAAAATGACGTCTGGATTCATCCCATTCGGCTGATATGAAGTGGACAGTTGGTAAGTTGGGGTTGAAGTGAATAATTATGACCAGTGATGATTCCCGGGAGGTAGGCTGGGGTGTATCGCAAGTTGAATACGCTTAGATTTTACGTCAGTGTAACCCCAGTCATCTTGACGTACGGTCGCCAAATATGTCTCCAGTTTTCTCGTTTCACATAAAAATACATGATTTAAAAATATGCAATCATCTCAATATCGGTACCTGGTACTTCAGCCATCGCTTTTGAGATATTCGCGGGAAATTAACTGCACCTACATAAGTGTAAAGTTGTCATCACATTTGCCCAGAAACGTACCCAGTCTTATAGCATATACCCTGCAGTTTTCTCCTCCCGCTGTCCGTCTTTATAACTGTTTAGACTTCCGTAAGGAGCACGATAACCATCAAGACCATGTTATAATTCATATGAATTGCTAAGATGGTATTGCAATTACGATTACAATGTGGAAAATATGTGACGTCGAATACTTGAGACCTCGGTTGCTGGTTAAAAAACAGGCACAAACTCCAAAGTCGATTCCTTAGAACACGAAGGGTCGCTTGATGTGTCACAAAAGGCAACCAGACGCTTTCCAATCTACATAGGGTCGGTCGGTGGGCAGACAAAGAACCAACACCCCATTATTTTTTTACGTAGCCACGCTCTCGTTTCCAGATCATTTTGTATGGCTAGACAATCGAATAGAACCATAGGAGCGCACCAAGTGCGTATGAATACAAATCGGAGTACAACAATGGATTTTAGAGGACAACAGAAAACGTGAAGTTTTCCTTGTTTGGCTGCGTTTGCTTTTGCTGCTTTTTCGAAATTGTGAGTCCAAAGATCATTGGACCTCATTGCAATCGTGAAGACCAAATTTTGTTCGCGCTAACTTGCGAGGAGACTCGATGGTAAGTTTGGAGACCTAGGAATCGGCAAAATCTCGCCACAGGAATCGAGCTAATCAACGGCGCAAATAAAATGGAATCCAGCCAGAGTAACAGGTAAACTAAGGCTGTCAACTACGTTTGGCACAGAGGTCACCAGAGGTACACAACAAAGGTCATAGTGGTGTCGAAACCTATGGATACCACTTGTGTGAGGCGCATTTTGTTTCTGTGAGGTGTGAGGTCACCAGAGGTCACCAGACCTATGTACACTACTTGTGTGAGGCGCGTTCTGTTACCGTGGGGTGTGAGGTCACCAGAGGCCACCAGACCTATGAACACCACTTGTGTGAGGGGCATTCTGTTACTGTGAGGTGTGAGGTCACCAGAGGTCACCAGACATATGGACACCATTAGTGTGAGTTGCATTCGGTTACGGACTCGTCAAATCGCCCTGTTCAATTCCAGTCACACTGTACATACTGCTCTGTTCGCATCATAGGCATGTGAGCACGAATGCATCATTTCGGGGTGAGGACATGCCCTCGATTTTAGGGACCTTAAAAGGACTGCTTCTAGTGAGTTGATGTTCCACCTTTACGTCCAGTGAATATTCGACACTGGGAATAATTAATAGCGCCAAGCGAGAGTGCAGTTGAGATGTCCCACAGTCATATTTCACGAAACTCATTATATTTATTGTCAGCCCACTTGGTATCGGTACTATAAAACACAACGATACAGCACTAGAACGGAAAGGACCGCTGCGTCACGTCCACGAATTGACGTTGTTGTTGTCTCTGTCGTAGAAGCTCGCAAGCTTCGCTTCGCTTGGCTTGGCGTTAACGATATTGCTGCAGCGATACTAGTGCTGAGGAAATAAACTGGGCTACCCCGATAAAGATCTGTCTGCCAGCTGGGGTAGCTGGGCGTAGGCAAACTGCGAGTTAACTGGGACAAAAAAGCCAACCGTTCAGTAGACATTGAGTCTCCAAATAATCCCACGCTTTCAGTTCAAATTCGATCCTACATTATGAACAGTCCCTTCAGCCATTAGCATCATGGAAGAGCATAGTGCGGTGTTGTCCATTTTCACCGGCGTTACTATGCTCCTGGCTTGCATGCCACCACAAACCATGTCCTGCGGCGGATGAGCTCAATATGTCGATGTCCTGTCCGAGTGAGGCCGCAGGGGACGAGTAGTCTGGGGGTAAGATGCTCGTCTCACAATCGAAAGGCTGTGGGCTCGAGTCTCACCTGTCGCTACTCTTCGCCCGCGACCAATCGGCGTGAGAGATTGGCGGCGCTACATGACTCAGCGGTCCACGTGTCGTAAAACCAATAACCAACCAACCAAGTGAGGCCGTGGCGCATGGGGATTGATACAAACCCGCACCCTGATGGGGCTTACAGCCTAACGTGCCCTGCTGGAGGGAAGGGAGGGCACATATTATCCCTGCCCTGAGCAAAAAAGAACTATCAGGATTAGATAAATCATGGCTTGTAAGGTCGCATGGAGCATAGCAAGAAGCATTCTTTCTCAGACTCATGTCCTTGTTCCTAGATCCAGATATTAAAATCTGGACTTCGAATGCAAAGTTAGCGTTAGGGGTGTCATTTGAGAGATGATTCCAAACATGATAACTAATTTCGAGTCACGAAGAACAAGTGTACTTTGTTGGAAGCTCAAAAAAGGAAGCATTTTTAAAACAATTTTCTGACATTTTATTCCCGAATGGGTAGACCACACCCAGAAAGATAAATAACGTGAAGGTTGTCAGCACACATAGGGGTAAGTAACCTGAAGATCGTCAGCACACAAAGATAACTAACGTGAAGGCTGTCAGCACACAAAATGAGGGGTTCGCCATAAGTTGCCATTACATCCTTAATACATAATTTCAGAAATAAATAACATCAAAACTGTGTCCTCGATTGATCTTTAAATAGTTGAAAATAGCATGCTAATATTTTACGTAGGAATCTACAGAGGGCTGTTGAAGTTGACAAGGTTGACATGGAGGTGGAATCAATTAACTTGACCTCGATCAGTGACCTTTGAAAACTTGACACTAACATTTTTACACCACACGCAAAAATGGTATCCCATCAGCATGATGCGTGCTAAAGGACGTTCAATAAGCATGAAACCTTTCATATTGATCGAACTCATTCGAGATGGGCATTGCACACGACGCTGCAATCATAGGAAATTCCATAGGTGCAGACAGAAATCATACAACTTATATCAGGCAATACCCTTTAGGTTTATATATATATATATATAGATATATATATATATATATATATATATATATATATATATATATATATATATATATATATATATATATATATATATATATATATATATATATATATATATATATATATATATATATTCAAGCTATTAGTATCCTGAAGTAACGGAAAGATGAAAGGTGAAGTTAGACATAAAAGATTCGTTGGTACTGTTACAAGGATCAACCCAACTATTAGCTTTCCAAATAGTTTTCCAGTTTGATTGACAGCACAAAAAGAAGAATGGCAATCAGATTCGACATCAGGCTTGCATCAGGCTTGTATCAGGCTTGTATCAGGCTTGTAGCAGGCTTGTGTCTCGGAGCTGTGTCTAGCTGGTAATTCAAATACATTTGTCCTTGGCAACTTGCACCCTAGACTTAACCCTGGCTCGTACATGACATTTTGCGACCTCTTCCAGTGCAGTGTGGAAGATACGGGAGGGGAGGGCTGTTGCTGCGATCTCCCTTCGCATTTTCAAACAGGCAGTGGTAGCAGCATGAAACACGAACCAACGTGTTGCATTTGCGACGATCTCTCGATTGGGGACAGGTTTGCGCATTCGGGTCTTCTAGTTGACCTTCCAGGACAATTTACATGTCAATTCTTGTGAGAAAATCAGAATTTAACGTTTAACCCGTACCAGTGGAGAACAAAAAAACAGATGCGTGCTTGCCGCATCCACAATTGCATGTTAGAGTGTGCCATCGAAGTGCCTGTTCTTGCAAAGACAAATGCCGATGCGACATTATGATGTCCGCGCCATCGAAAACAACAAATATGCACCAAAAATCGTATTTGAACAAACTTCCATGTAATGAGAACCGAGAACCGCTTGAACTTTGTCTCATTCGGTACTGACGGCGACACTAGCTGGCCTCTGGTGGTTGTTTGCGGAACTAAGCGCACAGCAAGACGCAGGCGAGTGTCCGGTTAACCGTTATGAACAAAGCAAGAATCATTGCTGTGAAGACAATGGCCCACCTAATCGACCCATTCACAAAGACCCGATTCCTCCTTTTTTGCCTACTATGGCCTGACAGACCACAGACATGACCAGTATTTTCACGGACGTGCGAGACCGGGAGTACCGCCATGACACAGCGACAGGGTCGTCGCCAACGGGGGGGGGAATCGACTGTGGCTGAGGACCTAGCGACTGGCCGATCTCACCACGCAAGTCTCAGTCCCTAAATCGAAGATATTGGTTGACACTGTTGCTAGGTCCTCCCTAGTTGACCCTGTTGCCACCCTCTCCAACGGAGCTTCAACCCTCCATAAAGCCTTCGTCCCTGGACGGACGATCGTCCCTGGGAAGCAGTCGTGCTGGCCACCACCGTTTATAGTGCTGAGCTACGGCCTTTTGCCTATGTTCTACGACATCCTTTAGCTTGTGTCGGGCAATTTCAACAGTATTTCCACCAATATGTGCACAATCAGCCTTGATGAGCTAAGCAAACTACATTGGCGCCGGATCGGCTCGGCATCTTGAGCACGGCTACGGCTGCAATAGTCGACACGTCGCACCTCGACATTGGACACGCGACTGATCAGAGGCGATACATTTCGTCGTTGCAAAGATCTGGTGGGAAAGAAAGCCATGAGAGCGAATGATGCCAACCGGCGAGCCGATCTGTTCCGTGAGTCGTGAGTCTCTGTTCCGTGAGTCGTGAGTCTCTGCTCCGTAATTCATGAGTCTCTGTTCCGTGAGTCGTGAGTTCCTGTTCCGTGAGTCGTCAGTCTATGTTCCGTGAGTCGTGAGTTCCTGTTCCGTGAGTCGTGAGTCTCTGTTCCGTGAGTCGTGAGTCTCTGTTCCGTGAGTCGTGAGTCTCTGTTCCGTGAGTCGTGAGTCTCTGTTCCGTGAGTCGTGCGTTCCTGTTCCGTGAGTCGTGAGTCTCTGTTCCGTGATGAGCGCGGGCTCTGTGTTTAGCACATTCGTGGAACAGCCGACGTCGTCCTCTCAGAAAGAGCACGCTGCCGTTGTTTCTGAGCCAGGAACTGATCAGGTTTCTCCCTATATTCGCCAGTCCGGGAAGGCCATTGGCCATCTAAATGAAAGGTATCAATTTGAAACACCTGCACGGCGGTAACGTTGTCTCGGACTGCGGCTGGGCGTCGGCGCACGCAGGCACCCAAGGCGGCATTTACCACCTGTGTGAGCTGACTCGGGAGAGGCCAGTTGTGTCAGTCAAGCTGCCGGCTTCACGCCAGGTCAAGCTGCCAGCTTCACGCCAGGTCAAATGTCAGCTTCGCGCCAGGTCAAGTGTCAGCTTCGCGCCAGGTCAAGTGTCAGCTTCGCGCCGATCAGCTCTCGCTGAGAAGTATTCCGAACCAGTGACAGCACAGCCGGTTCGACATCGTTCACCGTTGGGTAAGCCGGCTAAGTCGACATGAACTCCTGTTGTGATTTTCGGAAACGTCTAATACGCAGATGAGAGCGTGCTTAGTGAGCTGAGAAGTGATCAGCAGTCACCACTCGACCGGAACATCGATGTTCAACACTGAGAGGCGCAGGGAGACGTCGCTGTTCAACACTGAAAGGCACTTGGATACATCGCTGATCGCAAGGTCGGTCCGCTCAACCACGCAAGGCGAGAAGTATGTAAAGCGCTCATATTTGACACTGGTACAGTGATGAATGTTTCAGAAAGACATGTTTGTTTAAAAAACAGGTTTTATTACGCTACGTATTTTTGTTCCGAACAAAATAAGGTAAATGGCCGCAGCATATTTACCTGTCATTTCTACTTTGGCCCGCTAATTAATTATTCTTGCACAATTATGTAGGGAAATGTATTGCTCATTTCTTCGTGCTTAAGATTGACTTAAAAAATTGTTTTAGGTGGCTCAAGTTGGCTGCACGCCTACTCAGGTTCTTCACCGCCATGCCATCGCCAGACGGGGGGCCAAGCGGCCTGGTGACATTCATCGGGTGCCACTATACCCCGGTGTAGTTCTTCACCGTCATACCATCGCCAAGCGGGGAGCCACGCGGCATGATGACATTTATCAGGTGCCACTACACGCTGGTGTGGTTCTTGAGAAAGCAGATATCCGTTGTCTATCTCAGCATCTTGAGCTACTGCCAATATGCAGCTCACTATATTTTGTTCATAGTCCAGGCGACAGATGAGGTCGGCTTCTAGAATTCGCTTTTGTGCTGGCGAAATATGGCCCGAAAACACTATTTTAGAATTCCGAATTGAATGGAATGAACGGGAATGAGGCGGGCAGGCGTTACCCGACTTTTCCTCGCTATCGTTTCAGAATCGGGACGAACCAGTGCACAAGGTATGCATGATGAACGAAGCCATTCAAAATAGGCTTGCCTCAGTCGATTCGGGTTAAGGAATGCAGCTGGGGCAGATGTTGATATATAATAGGCAGGCAGGCTCGGCGCTCTGGCTGTGAGCGTGCCAACATTGACCAATGATACTCCTTTGTTGAGCACGACTGGCGGCGGGGGTTGAACACCCCCGCCAACCACAGCCACCTGTGGACGGGATCGAGCTGATTGAAACGGTGGTCGATAGGCTGGTGCCGTGCGCGTTCGGGCCGCACAAATGCTGACCATGGAGACAGCGCGTGATGCCACACACCAGGTCGGAGCGAAAAAGTGTGGGTTTTCGTTCTGGACGTTGCACTTTCCTGCTGATTTGTCTTGGCACCCAATCAGCGGATTTGATTTGATTTGATCTGCCGCAATAGACGACTCGACAGCCCCGGATTTTGGCAAGCATCCTTTGTGATCTTGCGGTACAAATGTTGCGGTTTGGCGTTATGCTTGACGTCGCATGGCCAATGTGACGTTAGATCAGTGTCAGGTAAAAGTTGACCAGTTTTCAAAGTAACCCTTTCTAGTCCATTGATGTCCACACTTAATGATGAAACCGTGCATGATGAGAAGATAGTAGTAATAATAATACCCGAAGACAACATAGCAATGACATTGGCAATACCTAGCGTTGATATTTGACCTAGGATGACGATTGTGGAAGCCCAGGAATGCCTTGGCTTAATCGCTCTGGAATACGAACTACATGCTCCTGGCCTCCGTAAAAAGAAAGAATCATGTGTAGTTTACATCGGCACCGATGACTTGGACTAATGTCCATTTACATAGAGTGACCAGGAAAAGGTCACGTCACATGTGCTCCTACGCTTGGCCTCTCGTCACATCACAATGATGTTCTGGTTTCGTTTGTGACAGATAATAGCCAAATGCTCTTGGATGCAGAACGTTTTCAACGCAGAATTTCGAGTGAAGGTGGGACAGGTATTGATGGGGTCGTTCTGTTGAGACTGAACTACCTTCACTCTACACCGGTCTACAGTGCCCGCATGCGCCACTCTGAACATTCATGGAAATGCAAGCATGTTGCAGCTCTAACCTAAGCGGAGCAGGAATAGCCGATTCGGGTGGGGAAACGAAAAGCATAGTGTCATTGATGACGTAATAACCAGTGATCTGGGATAACGTTTGACAATTTTCTTCGGCAGGGGTTGTAAAATCGATGGCGGGAGTGTAAGTTCAAAGCCACTGTGTTGTTTAGTTACGAGATATCTATAAAAAAGCAGTAATGGGAGGGGAGTTAATCCTCACCTGCAGTCGATGCCGTGATATCAAAGTTGTTCATTGCTGTTGTATTCGCTACTGCGGCTTGGGCCTTCGCTGGCGGAGAGACGCAGTGTTTCTAGAGTCGTGCTGCGACGCGGCCCCAGAGCCGAGCGGTGCACTGTGTACTGGCCGCGTAATTGAGTGGTGGCCTGTGATGCGGTAATTGGGAGATGCTCCGGCCTGTGATGCGGTAATTGGGAGATGCTCCGGCCCCACCGTGGCACTGCGGTCCATCACCGGCCGCCAGCGATGGCAGGGCTGGCGAGGCGAGCGGAGAGGGGAGGGGGACGCCAGCCAGGCCCGGAAGGGTGACGCCCCCACGCTCTCCGGACGTCTTCCACTTCCTCTCCGCCCCGTCGCTGAGAGACGTTTCCCGCGACTAAGTGGCATTTCTCCATATGATAATCGCAGCGTTGTCTTCGCTTCATCGTCTTCTCTTCCTCGCATTCTCCTCTTTCTCTGGCTATTGGCGTGGACGTCAATGCTCGGCATCAACGGGAAATTCCGGGTTCATTAGTATGACGCGATGATCGATAACCGATGAAGCACACCGGATGAAATGTACTAGCTGCCACGCCGATAGCTCAGTTGGTTAGAGCGCCGACCTGCATTGGTCTCTCCATGCCCTGACAAGCCAGGGCTCGAGTCGCTTCACGCGCTCACGTAGCCCGGCTGGGAGGGTCGGGTTGGCAACTGGCCTGATGAGGCCGGCGATGACTTATCGGGTTGGCACTCAGTCAAAATTTGGTCGTTGAACTGGAATTCACGGATCGGGTGGTGCGTCCAGGGTTCACGCAACAAGTTGTGCTTAGCATAGAACCACGATCCATCAAACCACCCAAGCAAAAATGTCCAATAAATGTTTTTAAAAAAACATGAACAGAGCTGTTTGGAAACCCAATCATTTTACTAAGCATATCTCCGCTTATAACCATAAGAACCAGGACAACATGTCACAAAACCAATGCTCTTGAAAATGGAACATTACAAAGAGTCGCAATGGTTCTTTTTCCAAATGTTGTAGCCAAGTCCGAATATTTGTTTTGTTTTCTGCATCCTAAAATTCCTTGATATTTTATGGACACGAGTTCCTAAGAAAACTTTGTTTACGTTTTTTAATGACATCCTGTTACAAGTAATTTACCGAGCTCCATTGAAAAATGGGCATTCTAAAGTATATTACCCCGGGCATGGCTGGGCCCAGCTAACTTGTCCGTACTCTGAAACACCGTAATGAATCAGACAAAAACAGTGGTTCAAATGACCGAGCTCTGAACCGTCTTCATTGCAAACAACAAATGGATGGATGGCACGCTGGCTGCTACTCCAGTGTGCCATTCTGCAGTGTCCTGAATGACGTCCGAATAGTTATCTGAGAAGTCACCGATAATGGCCACCTCACACTCTGGCATATCCATCCACACATTCTTCCGCATCGTCGCACGCTCACCTTGTCTGACAGCCACGTGGTGGCGTTTTGTCAGGTGATAAACTGCTGCACTCAGCGAGGAGACAAACTCATCAATAGGCTGAACTACGTCCACCAGTTTACATCTGTCTCTTGATGCCCACTGCTTGCTGGACTACGTCCACCAGATTACACCTGTCTGCCGGTAGTCAATGCCCGTACCTAGTCTCTGAAGGATAGCTGATTACGGTGAGCTCCTCCAAAAATGATTGTGCACCACCTTTGGCATGGCATGATGCATAGCGATGCAACGTGCACCCATCACTCCCTGAGTCACAGACACTCTTCTGAATGGGACTCTTGCGTGTAAACCTGAGCACACCAAGTGCATCTACCAGCAGCTTTGGATTTGGATATTTCGCACCACAGCCTCCCACACAAGGAATGTGCACCACCCATCTCCATCAAAACACGGTGATGTGGTGGCATCGCCCACGAATGTTGAAAAACCTATCTTGGCATTTCGTTCGTCACTATTAAGCACATTGTAAATATGTCGGTGGTTGACCAGCACAAGCTCTTTTGCATATTGACATGTTCTCCGTCTGCATTGCGAACCATCGACGAATCGTTCTTTTCCGGGCATATTCCACCGATATCATCATATTCGTAGAATGAGACAACACGCTGTTTTCGATGCTTATCGACAACTTTTCCCTTGCTCATTGCGGGTACATCCAGAAGAACACTAGGCTTCTGCCTCAGTTGCCGACTGACTTTCACCACACAGAGTGGTGTTAAAACAAAGCTGCGTTTTCAGTGATGGAAAGCGGAGATAGAGTTAGAATTTGTAGCTTTTGTCGTGGTTTGTAGATGTGTCGAAGGCATTTTTGAAATCTCTCATACGCACCTCGCAGCCGGGGAAACGGACAAATTATGTTCCGCGCATTTTGCGCACATGTCATCCTAGACAATCGCAGACTCTGGTGTGACCATAAATATCTGAACCGTACTTACTGAGTTATTAAATTGGCGTAATATGGTGCACTTTGTGATTCGCCAACCTGGCATTCTCTACACAGTCGGACATATGCTGCCGAACGAAGCAGACCAGACGTGGCTGTAAGGGTGCGGGGAGTGGGACTCACGCTGGCCCGCGCCCGAAAATCACCTTTATGACCTCAGCCAGGAGGTGGGCAGCAAAAACCGAGTGCTGTAAGGACTAATTCAGTGGACGAAGGATGGTCATATTTTTTTTTATCGTACTCACGCCTCCACACGTCGAGCTTGCTACACCAGTTGACTGGCAGCTGGTGTGCTTGGTGACTAGCCGATACTGGTAGCCTGTCTTCGGGTTGTACTCTGCACGGCTTAGCTCAGAAGAGCCCTTTCGACAGCGTCTGCTCGATGTCAAACCGCCTGCACCGAGTGATGACATATGATGACAAGTTCCATTCAGATGCTGAAGAAAAAGAGCACGACTCTTCAATTCTTACATCGTGTGCTTCTGCCTCCGCTTCAGCAGGCAAGCTTTGCTGGCGTGCCTTTTGAACACAGCTTCAATTCTTCATTTGGCTTCGGAACCTCTTTCCCGTGGAAGCTGTTTCTTTCGATGCACTGCTAATGGATCGCTACAGTGGTGCCACGGCACCGGAGTCATTCTGCCAGCATTCGGAGCGCTCCCGACATTGCCGGGGCATTCGCGACATTGCCGGGGTAATCTCAGTCATCAGTGTCTGGTAACATGGCCGGGATAGCCTGAGTCATCAGTGTCTGGTAAGATGGCCGGGGTAATCTCAGTCATCAGTGTCTGGTAACATGGCCGGGGTAATCTGAATCATCAGTGTCTGGTAACATGGCCGGGATAACCTGAGTCATCAGTGTCTGGCGACATTGCCGGGGTAATCTAAGTCATCAGTGTCTGGCGACATTTCCGGGGTAATCTGAGTCATCAGTGTCTGGTGACATGGCTGGGATAATCTGAGTCACCAGTGTCTGGTAACATGGCCGGGGTAATCTCAGTCATCTGTGTCTGGTAACATGGCTGGGATAATCTGAGTCACCATTGTCTGGTGACATGTACGGGAAATCTCAGACAATCTTGGTATACCCATGCCAAGTTACCACACGTTACCAAAAGAGCTTATTAAGCTTCTTTTTAAGTCAGGATATCGCTTTGAATGGGGTGTTTCAGTCTTTCCTCTCTCGTCTTATAGCGCCTTCTTTTGATAGCCTTAGCCCAGATGGCCCCTGTGGTCCCTGTGGCTCTTAGTAAGCCTTAGCACGTGATGAATTTATTAGCTTAATGTGTATCTAAGGAGCATATGGGCCTTAGTGACACCCCCGAGAGCTATTATGTCCCAATCTCCCTATAGTGTACGCCTCCTCCGAAGCGAGAAGATCCCTCAGGATATACATAATGGCGTAATACTGGAGCCGTAATGGTCGCATTCATCGAAAAGCCGTCTGTTGTTGGCATGTAAATCACCAAATAACCCGCCGGCACAACCCCAGATAGCCTGCCGTGCCAGTTAACCCACCAGCCGGACGCTATAGCCTGCAGTCGCCGTGCCAGATAACCCGCCGTGCCAGATAACCCACCAGCCGGCCGCTATAGCATGCAGTCGCCGTGCCATATAACCCGCCGGTACAACTCGAGATAACTCGCCGGCACAACCCCAGATTACCCGCCGGCACAACCCCAGATATCTGGCCATATAATGCCAGATAACCCGCCGGCACAACTCAGGATAACCCGCCGGTCGGCCGGTATAACCCACAGTCGCCGTGCTAGATAACCCGCCGGCGATAACAGCAGTTCAATACTCTTACCACTCTGCCACCTTTAGGGGTGTTAGAGAGGGTGAGGGGATCCTCCTTCACTACTCTTTGATCCGTCCCTGCTCCTGGACACCTCATGCAGTTCCTGAAACTTCTGGAGCACCTTCCGCAGTTCATGGAGGAATACATTCCGTAAACAAGGCATAAAGTCATAAAGTGCCAAGGCTTGATAAGAGCCACAGGAGCCCATCTGGGTTAACCCTATGAAGGGAAGATACCGCAAAACCAAAAAAAGAAGAGACCATAATGAATGTCATATTCTGAGTTGAAAGAAACTATCGACCCCATCGTGTTCCAATGGCCAGTCTTATTAAACAGAGCTCAGTCACTCCTGAGCGCCTCCCACAATCGTTAAGAGTATCGGCACTCGTGGAACATCAGCCACAGTTTTTAGAGGTTTGCTACGCCTGACACACCTGCCGCAGCTATCGCGAGCTCCAGCATTCCTGGAGCACTACCGCAGCTATTGAGAGCCCCAGCACTCCTGGAGCACTACCGCAGATATTGAGAGCCCCAGCATTCCTGGAGCACTACCGCAGCTATGGAGAGTTCCAGCACTCCTGGAGCACTATCGCAGCTATTGAGAGTTCCAGCACTCCTGGAGTACTTGTGCGGTAGCTCGGCATCGCTGCATGACGACTGATATAGCAAACTGAGTCAGCTTCACAGCACTCGAATTTTTCACCTTGAGGAAACGAAAACCGACCCAGTTTTGAAATTTGTCATCTGGCCAATCTGAGTGGGTTTAAAGCACGATAGAAGGGCTTCGAATTGCTGATGCAGGATGGTGTGCCGGATAGTGTTAAGAATGCAGCATTTTTAATTAGGCCACTGAGGATATGGCCTTGTCTCCGATGCAGCTGTTCGGGTTTTTTTTCTTGTGTTCATACTGTCCGGCACGTATTACGATCACCTCCCGCCCGGCCATTTTGTACAGAGCACTGGAGGCCAGCTGGCTTGATGTGATATTACTAAGTGGCGATTTGAGGTTGACTAATTGTAATTAGTCCTGGTTTGAGCTCGCCTGCCGCACACAGTAGATGGACTAGTTCATCTTCATTACCAACTGTCGTTAACTTTATGAACTGCATAGCCATTGAAGCCCATTGAATGTTCGAAGGCCGTCATTAGCCCAGCCTGGATTCCATGGACAGATAACTCTGCATCGGCACAAGCCAGGTGTATAGTCAAGGCTGGCGTGCACAGTGAATGTGCTTGCATTGAAAAACAACTCTATGTGATAATCCAGCTTAGTGTGTTTTGATGACTAACCTCTACGCAAAAGGAGTGCGCCAGCATGACAAGTTGTACCGCAATCTATGTATTCCCTCGCCTGCTTACGGCGTCGGCCTCGAACAGTTGCAGTCGATACCGGCTGACAAAACGGGCCGAAAACGTGCCCTCACCAGCTCGAACAACAGGTGGTATCTGCGGCAGATAACGGGCCCTCATCAGCTCGAACAACAGATGGCATCCGTAACAGTTTGAATTGCTGGCCCCGTCGGACACAGTTGGCGCCGTTCGCTTGAGTTGACACAGCCTGGTCGGCTTGAGTTGACCGTCCGACCATCCGACCGTCCGACCATCCGACCATCCGACCATCCGACCATCCGACCGTCCGACCATCCGACCATCCGACCATCCGACCATCCGACCATCCGACCGTCCGACCATCCGACCGTCCGACCATCCGACCATCCGACCGTCCGACCATCCGACCATCCGACCGTCCGACCGTCCGACCGTCCGACCATCCGACCATCCGACCATCCGACCGTCCGACCATCCGACCATCCGACCGTCCGACCATCCGACCATCCGACCGTCCGACCGTCCGACCATCCGACCAGCCGACCGTCCGACCATCCGACCGTCCGACCATCCGACCGTCCGACCATCCGACCATCCGACCATCCGACCGTCCGACCATCCGACCATCCGACCGTCCGACCATCCGACCGTCCGACCATCCGACCATCCGACCGTCCGACCATCCGACCATCCGACCATCCGACCATCTGACCATCCGAGCCGACCAGCCATCCGCCTCTTGAGGATCGGCTGGCACCGACAGGGGGAGGGGTATCAGTCAGCACCTGGCGCTGCCACGCACTTCAGCAGGATCTGTGGCTGACTGGCGTCGGCTACCACTGGCGCCGCGCAGCTGTTACGACTCCCACAACACCGCCGTGCCGCCAACTGCCGCCAAGGGAAGCTCGTCGGCTGATGGCCTTTCCTCAGCCCATCTGGCTCCGGTGGACTCTCCATTGTACGTGCCATTGCTGGGCTCCCCGCTCCCGTGCGGCTGGTGGGCTCTCCGTTCTATGGGCCGCTGGTGGGCTCTCCGCTCTATGGGCCGCTGGTGGACTCCCATCTCCACGGGTGGCTGTTGGACTCCCATCTCCACGGGCTGCTGGTGGGCTCCCATCTCCGCGGGCAGCTGGTGGACTCCCATCTCCACGGGTGGCTGTTGGACTCCCATCTCCACGGGCTGCTGGTGAGCTCCCATCTCCACGGGCGGCTGGTGAACTCCCATCTCTACGGGCGGCTGGTGAACTCCCATCTCCACGGGCGGCTGTTGGGCTCCCTTCTCCACGAGCTGCTGGTGGGCTCCCATCTCCACGGGCGGCTGGTGAACTCCCATCTCCACGGACGGCTGTTGGACTCCCATCTCCACGAGCGGCTGGTGGAGTCCCATCTCCACGAGCGGCTGGCGGGCTCCCCTCTCCACGGGGAGCTGGTGGGCTCCATTCTCCATGGGCTGCTGGCGGGCTCTTTGGTCGACGTACTGCTGACGAACCCAGGTAAATGGAAAACCAAAAATGTGGTATTTTGAAGCAGGGGCAGGAAAGGAGAAGAGGAACGCCTGGCATTTAAAGCTTTCCTTTCCTTGTGGTGTCCATGCGACGAAATTTTGAAGCAATCTCATTCTGTTTCTAGAAGTGTTTGGCCCGCAAACATAATTGGATGAGGGTCGAAATTGGGTAGTGTCCTGTAGGTTTAACATATCTGGAGATACAGTGATACTCTGCTGAGATGCGGAGATACCCTTAAATGACAAGCATCCAAAACATTATGGAAAGTCATGACCACCAAAATGTTTTACTTACTGCTTATTTATTCGGGAGCTAAGCTTGTTTGCCTGACTGATAAAGCAAGTAACCGATGTCCTATGTAACGGGAAACATGACAGAACAAATGACGATGTGAGTCGTCAGCGGCTGGGAGCTACCACCAATTAACAAACAGACCAAATCGGTCACTTGAAATTGTATGCAATTTCAAATCAGCACCTTGAGTACCACGTGAAGCAATTACCATACACCGGCCCCACAGCTCACTGCTAAAACAAAAACCATCCCCGACGTTTTTGTGGTGACTTGTGCGATGCGAATACCATAGTCCAATCTAATTTTGCCGACATCATCCCGAGGTGTAGGGAAGCGGTAGGCCATTATGCTGATATCATCCCAAGGTGTCGGGAAGTAGTAGGCAGTTATGCTGATATCATCCCAAGGTGTAGGGAAGCGGTAGGCAATTTTGCCGACATCATCTCGAGGTATAGGGAAGCGGTAGGCAATTATGCTGATATCATCCCAAGGTGTAGGGAAGCGGTAGGCAATTTTGCCGACATTATCCCGGGGTGGAGGGAAGCGGATGAAACCCTTGCGCGAATGAAAGCAATATAACACGGGATATTAACTCATATCCCGTGTTTCTTCCTTTGGATCGTCGTTCACTTGACTTCTGTCATTTACATCCACCAGTTACCATAGGTAGTGGCGGATCTAAGAGGGAGGGGGAGCTAGGCCAATTATCGTTTCACCACGATTGTGGTCAGATGGAACAATGTAGCTTTCTCAACTTCCCATTGTGTGAAAGGAAGGGCATACTTATTTGTCAAATACTCCCATGCCCGTAATGCATTCATGTCCGGGAAGTTTGTTGAATTGTACGGTATTGGTGCATGTTGCCTGATAGACAGCAATAATTGTCCCCCTATTGCAAGCGCTCCCTGCTTTCTGGATCAGCCTCTAGTTAATATCGGTGTGTGAAAGCATTTTGCAATGTACTTGGGACGTGACGACACTTCTGCTTCATCTTCATCTCAGATAAATTTACAGAGAGACGAACAAGGATGAAGATAAGCTGTACAACATGGGCTGGTGTGCATCGTGCTCCACATTGATGGGTACATTGCCCCGTCGGATGTCTCTTTAGGTTCGACGACTTCAAACATGCTCCAACTTCTACTATAGTTGTTTAGCTAAACTTCCTGTTGGACCCCCCGCATGATTTGACCAAAGAAGGTGGGCTAATTTTGGTACATTTTTGTTTATAACTTTGTCCCTCCTGTACGTTTTCTCACGTTTGCCGTTCCCGTATGCGTTTTCACTTTTGTCACTCCCGTATGCGTTTTGAGACACCCAAGGCAGGCAGAATAGAAGTCAAACTGACGCGATGCACAATTTAGCCAAGTACTCTTCAAGGTTTGCAAAATAACCACGTTTCTCGATTAACCTCAACAAGCCCCATTGGAAATTTCTCTTTATCGGTCGGTGTTTGAATTTATGCTGTTGCTTAATTTAGTATTCCTCGTGAAACATCTGTAACCAGATATACAATGTCACATCACGAGACGCACAGCTGCGTGCCAGATTTTTCCACAACAACAGCTGTACGCAGTACGGCGATCAATAAACTGAGTTACCACATGTCGGCGACAGCAGAGTGCAGTACATCTCAGCATTTGACCAGGAGAAAGACACCGACATACTTCATTCTTCTGAGGTGGCAATAAATTCTTCAATTGATGTCATTGGAGCATTCCAGACAGATGGGTAAACAGTCGGTTGGCCAAAATGTGGGCGTATGTTAATGGTATACATAAATGCACAGCATACCGCCAACACATAGCAAAACCCAGCCGAAACACGCCCACTGCTCCGGTCGATGCATGAGCCTTGAAGGGAAGAAGCGAAGACGACAAAACACGAAATGGGCATGTACCGACAATAGCATCAATGCAGCACCAGCACAACACGTTTGGTGTCTATGACAACCACCGGCAGAAGTGTTGAATGTGCATTACCTGTTTCCATTGATCGACTACGCTTCGGTATATGCAAAAATAGTATCATGGTTGCTGCTTCCCTTAATATGCAGGGAGAAGTGCCCTCCAATGGCCGTGTGAACCGTGTTTATTTCCAGAGGGTACAGGTGAAGGCTACAATTATCCGTAGGTGGCACCAATGCTCACCTCAATTCTAAATGTTTTGTTTTTGGCTTTTGTTTGCAGGATGAGTGCAGTCTAGCACCGATTTGAGAGCAAAGGTTGATCTGAAGCCCTGTAGCACAGATAGTTTGCTACTTGAACTATTTTCAGATTTCATTGGGACGATTTGGAAATAAGTGGGCGTGTAGCACTTTGTCAAAGAAGGAAGAAAGACAAAATAAATGCTAAGCAAAACACTGATAGTTTAAGAACACGCTTACATGGAAGTGAGTAAGGAGGAAGAAGGCAACTAAAAGTTAGAAAGAGCATCCAGGTCCATGAAATGATGAACAATACTTTTCATAGCAATAGTGCATGTAGACTGTATGTATTGGGTCTCTTCAAAGAGACTGTATTGGGTCTCTTCAAATTTCCAAATAAGCAATCCCTAATTTGTTACTTACGTGTGATTTTGTTTCGTAGCATATCATCAATTTTAGTGAATTCAGGACAGAGCGTTGCATTCCACTGTTTTGTGACCTTGCAGGCTAAAGAAAATGTTCCGACGCTTTCGGCTGCAAATGGTACTTATTAAGATGTTTAGTGTACCTGGTGGTCCTAGTGCATATGCATGATTGAATAGAGTGAGCGAGGGGTAGCGGCGACGCTTTGCTTAAATGCTGAGGCAGAATATGTATGCAGATATATATATATATATATATATATATATATATATATATATATATATATATATATATATATATATATATATATATATATATATATGTAGATATATATACATACACATATATATATATATATATATATATATATATATATATATATATATATATATATATATATATATATATATATATATATATATATATATATATATGTAGATATATATATATATATATATATATATATATATATATATATATATATATATATATATATATATATATATATATATATATATATATATATATATATATATATATGTGTGTGTGTGTGTTCCATTAAATGCTACGAAACTGTCTGCTTTCACAGCTACCGTGTGATTCGTTCGATTTGACGAACAGTGTCCTTGTCGGTTGTTTCAAGTTTGCCGATTAATTCACCAAAACTACGCATATATTCACGTTTCGAATACCGTACATTCATCATCGCCATAATTCATCGCTTACATTTCGACGGTGCAATTGATTCCTAAATACGTCGCGCACTGTATATATCATTACACCATCCGAATTAATGCGAATTGGTAAAATTAGTATTAGCCACATTTCCGATTAAATTTTTGACCCGATTTCTTTTCGTTTGATTTGACCAATTTGATCAATTTCACCAGATACAACGTGGGGTGGTGTGCGGCAGCGGGAAAGTTCCCAGTGGGGAGGGATCACACTATCTGGTTGTCTCTTACAACATTCTGCTTCTCCAGAAGCTGAGAGTAATGCAATATTTTGGCTGGATGTTCAGAATAGGCTCCATGTCATGGACAAAGGGTGAGTCGTATACTGAAAGTAGTTTTTAGTCATAAAACCTTTTAAAAGGTCTGTGTCGTTTGACATTTCCTCTCTGCCTAGGGACATGCCATGCTTCTACAGCATGTGCGTGGCTGGTGCCCCTTCCCCTAAGTGCATTGCGCCCGACGCTGCGAAAGAGTAGTAGTTCTTGCACCAATATCTTGTATGTTGTGAGGCCTACAATCCTCATGTGGGCACACAAATCTATATGCAAGATTTGTGGCTTTCAAGTTGTTTGGTTTTTGGTGGGACTGTTTCGTATGAGTAGATTACCTGCTTTTTTCTGCTCCGATAATATATCCCGAGTTTGACCTCTTGTTGCTTGACACAGAACACATTTTCCGAATTCCCAATTACCTTTTTTAAGTGCTTGGCATGACGAGCTCATTTTATTACAGTAATACAAGGCATGATATGCCTAGCCCTTGACACCTCTTGATGCTGGCTGTTGATGTGCTTCATGGGTTTTTAATTTTTACGTCTATGTCTGTGTCTGCGTGCCCATTATTCACCAACAGCTGTTTTAGTCTATGAAATTCGATGTCTAATGCATTCCATTGTATATATATATATATATATATATATATATATATATATATATATATATATATATATATATATATATATATATATATATATATATTGTGTATTAACAGTGTCGGATAATTTAAGGAATTGAAGTTCAACGACACGGTAATATGTTGAATACAGGTATGGCTTTCATCTATCATCCTGAGCACTAGGTTTTGTTGTAGAATGAGGGATGATAAGCATTGAAGTACTGCTTTTTACCACATTCTCCAACGAGCAACTATTAATAGTTTGGGAGACATCTGCATTCTCCAGTTTGTCTCTCGACTCTTCCTTCCACTTTGTGTCCTTCCCCATCCTTTCCCTTTCCCTAACTCTTCCCCCCTTTTCTGAACATCACCCTTATCTCACACTCTCCCTTCATCCCTTACCCCATATTTGTGTCTCCCCTCTCCTCCTCCTACTCTCCTCTCCCTCGTCTATCTCCCCCGCTCAGCTACTTACCCTGATACCCGCTCTCTTCCGTATCGGCGGGGTGTCTGGAAGTAAATGGGGGGGGGAGACCAGGCAGATCCGCCGACATCCTTGATGAACCTATAAGCAACATTCTTCTGCATCACGCGTTCAAGGCAGTGAACTTCTCGGCGGTTAGTACAGTGCACCAGTGCCGCCAGAAGTGCAAAAAAATCCTGCCAATTCGCTTAGAAGTGTAGGTGACAGCCACCGGAAAATTTATCGCAGTTATGGTGACAGACTACGCTATTGTGTTAGCATTGAGTATGAATTATCTTCAGGCCGTTTTGTTCATTAACATACTCAGTAATTTGTTCTTCCTAACTATCCATCTATTTACGCCCTCCTCATCTTGCTTCAGCACAACATGCATGCAAAGCGTACCAGAGCAATTGTGTGGTGGGATCGAGAGGTGCCAAGAGGCTGAAAGAAAAGCTGCCACTCGCAAGAACTCCCGTAGACTTTCACGTGGCCGTAGGAATCATTTCACGATCAAACTGGCACCTGACACAATTGGGAAAATAAACGGAAAATAAACGGAAAATAAACGCGACGCTACCGTTTCGTTCCGCGACGCATTACATTTTCCAATGCTGGCTACTTGAAGGGATCGGTTTTCATGTATAGGCACTAAAGCTGAACGAATGACGTGGAAATTTTGCCTTTTCAACTCTGAGAGTCAGAAATGTGAGGTGCAGCCAGCAGGCGGCCCTGGTGCAGTGAGTGTACAAGCGGTGAGCTTTGCTGACCTGCAGGGTCATTGTCCGGTGGGGAATTGAAATGCTTCAGCTATTCAAATGCGAGGCGTTTTTATTCCCAGAATCCCGCCCTGACATTGTGCTGGTCAGATTATCAATCGAACCCATAACCTGACAGCATAGTCCCATTCCAGCCATACAATTTTAGATCCAGAGCACTGCAAAAGGTATAAGTGGACACTGAGTAGCTAATCATTTACCAAACCAGTCCTATTGGCACGGATTCCATGCCAGTTTACTTTTTCTTCATCGGCGTGGTAGCCTCCCTGTCACGACTATAGGTAGGTACAGGCACGACTATAGCTAGGGACTATCTGTGCTACTCTATTCCTCTGCCACACTGCATTGCCGGTTTCCTCCGTTCCAGGTCCCAGTGGGTGTGGGAGCGTACGTAATCTTGGCATTATCACGCGGGAGCGCACGTAACCTTGGCATTACCACGAGTACTGACACAGACGTCATGATGCATGGCCCGGTGCGGTTGCCGTCAGATATATAATTATCGAGCTCGGTACCAAATATCTCTGTCGTTCGTCTCCTGCAGAAGACGTAGTGTAGCCAACAGTCATGTTTGTAGCGACACTACGCTCACGCCGACACTACATCTGGTCACTATATGTAGTGCCCGGATGTGATCCAGCCGGTGTGAAGCCAGGCGTGTGAAGCCAGGCGATCCACCAGGCGTTTTCGGGGGATGTACGGCTGGGCCCCGCGTCAAGAAAAGCACGTCTAGTTGGCAAGCACACTTTCTGTCGCTTCCCTGATCGATCATGCTACTCATTCGGCGGCATGTAGCGACGTCGTTCCTCGGGTCCCACGCAGGTCCGCCAGATGGATCGGCGCTGACCGCTGGGGTGAGGCGACAGCGTCTGCGCCCGTGGAGATGCTGTGATGACCTGGACTGGTGCATCTCTATCCACGGGTCCCACGTAGGTCTGCCAGATGGACCGGCGCTGGCCGCTGGGGTGAGGTGACAGCGTCTCCGCCCGTGGAGATGCTGTGATGACCTGGACTGGTGCATCTCTTTCCGCGGGTCCCACGTGGGTCCGCCAGATGGATCGGCGCTGACCGCTGGGGTGAGGTGACAGCGTCTCCGCCCGTGGAGATGCTGTGATCACCTGAACTGATGCATCGCGTCAAACCGTGGCGCTTCTTGGCACGTGAATCTCCGCAGAGACACAGAGCACACACCGACACACACAGGAATCTGCTGACGCACGATGGTGGGTCATTAGGTCATTAGGTCATTAGGTCATTAGGTGGGTCATTGGGTGTTGGGCCTGAGGCGCGCAACCGTGAGTTCTACATGGCGCTTCCAGGGGTGGGTCATTAGGTCGGTGCCACTACTTGGTACATACATGTGGACGTGTTAAGTATGAAAATGTATGCGATTATGATCGTAATATTAGATTCAAACTGAAACTGATTTAAGCCAAAATAAGCTTTATGTAATAAACAAAATGTTTAATTATTGCGCCTATGTTTTCTATTTATGAAATAATTATATGATGACCACCAAATAACCAACTAACTTCCTCAATAAAAAAAATACAGTGAAAGAGACCTACTTGGTGGATTTCCGGGTTTTCAAAGAAGGTCGGAGTGTAATGTTGCTTCGTGTTTGAAGTTGCTTGCCAAAACACTAAAGAAAACATAATTAAGTTAATGTTACCGCAAAATTAAATTAATATAGTAAGAATACATTCGACAAACACAAAAGTTTCCAACGAAATCAGGCCGCACGGGACTCCAGAAACATCCCCCTCCGCGTCGGTTGCGGTACTGTTTGACCTGACCCGTATCTGGTCAATCCGTCGTCATTAACGGACACTATGATTGTTTTTTTTTTTCATTTGAAGACATTCATTTGATCCGACCGGGAGTGCCCTGCCGTTGAGTTGAGCAAAAGCGCGCCCAGTGGCAGCCTGACCGGGCGCGCCTGTGCTCAACGGTCCAGGCGCCGCTCAGCCATTGTTGGCGCGCCTCTGGATTACGGTGTGTTCATTATACGCGGCGAACGGCATTAGTCGCCAGCTTCCCGGGGCGGGTGGCGACGACCGCTCCATCTAGACGTCGCAGTCGCTGAGCCGGGAGCTGCCCCGCGGGGTGGTGGAAGCCTGACTGGCGGTCGCTGAGCCGGCCGCTGCCCAGCGTGCCCCGCGGGGTGGTGGAAGCCTGACTGGCGGTCGCTGAGCCGGCCGCTGCCCAGCGTGCCCCGCGGGGTGGTGGAAGCCTGACTGGCGGTCGCTGAGCCGGCCGCTGCCCAGCGTGCCCCGCGGGGTGGTGGAAGCCTGACTGGCGGTCGCGGAAGCAGGCGTACCTCGGCGTCCCGCGTGCAATCCACAAACCAGTCAGTAAGAGGTGCACATTGCACCGGGTGGCCATGTTGAAAATTGAATGTTTGTCGTATGACGCCGTCCCATGGTGCACGAGAAGTGCCTTGGTGTTATCACGGCACTGCCACATGGTGCACGATAAGTGCCTTGGTGTTATCACGACACTGTCACATGGTGCATGAGAAGTGCCTTGGTGTCATCACGGCAATGTCACATGGTGCACGAGAAGTGCCTTGGTGTTATCACTGTCACATGGTGCCGCATTATCATCACATAACACGATTCTGGGCGTCGGAACACAGCTAAACACCATGGCAAAACGCGAGATTAAGCATTCAAGGTACACGACAGTTGAGTATCCCGACTGAGGGGCCGCCATCTGGCTCGATGGGGCTGGGTACACGACAGAGGGGTAACCCCGGCTGAGAGGCCGCCATCTGGTTCGATGGGGCTGGGTACACGACAATAAGAGGGTGTATCGTGATGTTGGAGTTAATATCAAATCCGTTGCTCTAGTTTGTGGTACATACACGTGCGATCCAGGATTTAGTCGGTGAAGCGCTACTTCAGTTGCCGTGGATGGGGCGGCGGTCCGGATGCTGCGAGAGCCTGGCTCCTGTTTATGTGGAGCAGCGCGTTCCGACCGGCAATGGCGGCGCGGTTGTGTTTGCCGCGCCGCCGCTCAGTTTAGGTGACAGCGGGCGCCGTCGTCCGCATTCAGCCGAATCATTATGGTAAGTCCCTATTATGCCAGTGCTGGAGCATATATCAAGTGTGTGTTGCCTCGTCTACGTTTCGCCGCTCCCTGATGACGGCACCATAACACGGTGTGCAGTGGATAACCTGATGACCTGATGACGGCACCGTGCATAACACGGTGTATGTGTGCAGACCACGCACACCATAACACAGTTAGTCTTCTGCCGTGGAGGTGACTTTCCCGATCGGCCGGACAGCGTGTGGTTCTCAACTAGCACTTCCCTCTTTGCATCCGTGAGTGCAAAAGCCAACCTGTATCTCCACACGTGACACTTTTTCAGAAGCCATGCATCTAATGTCATACTAGTATATTGCATTACTGGACCTGCACGCCATACTCTTGCCGTGACACACGCCGCCGACGGGTACGCCGCTAGTATGTACCCGTGGTGGTGTCGCATTCGTGCTACGATGTGCTGTTCGTGTGCGGGGAGGCTGTCAGCTCGGTGTGTGTGTGTGTGTGTGTGTGTGTGTGTGTGTGTGTGTGTGTGTGTGTGTGTGTGTGTGTCCGGGGAGGCTGTCAGCTCGGTGTGTGTGTGTGTGTGTGTGTGTGTCCGGGGAGGCTGTCAGCTCGGTGTGTGTGTGTGTGTGTGTCCGGGGAGGCTGTCAGCTCGGTGTGTGTGTGTGTGTGTGTGTGTGTTGTGTGTGTCCGGGGAGGCTGTCAGCTCGGTGTGTGTGTGTGTGTGTGTGTGTGTGTGTCCGGGGAGGCTGTCAGCTCGGTGTGTGTGTGTGTGTGTGTGTGTGTGTGTGTGTGTCCGGGGAGGCTGTCAGCTCGGTGTGTGTGTGCACGTCATGCTCTCGTCACGTGAGACGGCGTACCGTTCAAGACACTGAACAATGACACCGTTCAAGTGACGCCGAGTGAGTCGTGTTCGACCAACGGACGCGTGGCCATTTTGTGACGAGCTCGTTCCAGTGGCGTGACATAAATATACTAGGAGACAAATAGCGTGCACGGCTGGGTTTGCATCCTCTTTGTGGTGTCAGCTCGTGCAATCTTCCGTTTGCAAATCACACCGCTCATTCCACACTTCCAAAAACCACTTTGTTCACCAAACCCTTTTTATTTCGTTGTCCTATGCACGAAATCATCCCGAAGATCATCTCACCTTCCAAAAGGAACTAAAGTCTGAGTCCTGAAGTTAGTTTTTTTATTTCTCTGACTTGCATGGTATATGTCTGTTTACTAATGTTTCTGATGGCTTTTAGGAAGTTTGGGTAAGCCAGTAATAAAGACACCCAGCCCACATCGTCTTGCTGTGACGTTTTCTCCTTCAATGACAATTCACCAGGAATCCTGTCCACTTTTTCCCATTTACTCATTTATGCTTTGCATTGAGTGTCTCCTACTCATCAGCCTTCCCTATGAGGTATTCTTATGCTATTCGCATGCCATATTCTACACGGTAATTATTATTGTCCCGGTGGGTCCCCTTCATTCTGATGGTTAGCCGGAGAGTTTCAGTTGTATCAGTTTTATTCAGTGTAGAGTTTTGAGTATTAGTTGTTTAGGATGGCTTTAAGGGGAATATTCTTTTGCCGACTCTTTTGGCTACATGTGCGGTAAAATACCTTCCTTCGTACTATCCGTAACTTTCGACTATCTTGCCTACTTCGCAGGCATCTATCTACTTTGAGAATGGCTATATTTGCATATAATTAGGCAGGCCTACCTAGGCCACCTAGGTAGGTGCTGATGATTTCCAAGAAACGTTACTACATCTCAGCTCTAGCGCGCATCTCACCTTTTATGGAAATAGTACAGAAACAGCAAGATATTACGCATGTAGTATATTATAGTGCGGGATAAACTACAACTCGTTTTTAACATGGTCCGGATGCTCGGACGTGAAATGGAGGCAGTTGCTTGTAACATACGGTTTCGAATTTTAGGCCAGTTTTGCGAAAGCTCATTTCCAATTTAACCCTAACATCCCCCAGCTAAATAGAGGCCCCTGAAGTGCGCAATTCCACTTGCATAGTTGGATGTACAGTGCAGCAGATCGGCGCGGAGTCGGTACCGGCGCGTGATTACTGCAGCTGCCGAGTGACGTCGACCGCTGGTACCGGCGTGTGATTACTGCAGCTGCCGAGTGACCTCGACCGCTGGTCAGCCGGCAGACTGGAGGCGTGGCAATGAACGGCGCGAGCCGGCCACACCGACGGCTACCTGGCCGGCGACCAGCACGACATCCAATAACGAAGCCGTCAGTGCGGCCCGATCCAGGCTGTTTATGTGTCCGCCTCCAGTAGAGTCGCTGACCACCGGCCCAGGCGACACGTGCGGCTCCACCAGTCCACCGCCTGAGGCCGTGCAGGGAACATCGCAATAACGGCGCCGGCTTCGGCTCGGCGGAGGCAGACTGTGTATGCCGTTGGCTTGCCTGCAGAGGAGAGTTGTGCACACTGTGCGTGTTGCGGTGGACCGACACGCTGGCTTTCGACAAGTGCTGCCGGCGCTCCACTTGGCGATGTGTCGGTGTTGGGTGTCTAGAGGCACTGCGGTGACAAATCAAAGGT
>JAOTOM010004466.1:175000-306455 GCA_034440615.1 Ashinkailepas kermadecensis
AAAACCGACAGCAATATCTGGAGCCTGAACTGACGGGCGCGTCGTCACTCGCAGCTTGTTATTCAGCATACATGCTTTTTGAAGTTCTTGAACGCTAGGTGTACCAGACAGATACACTCCCTCACCAGATTAAGCTCCAGGCTAAGCTTACCAGTGACTGGGAATGTAGACTGTTCCACCTCACAGATATTACTGGCCGGGTATACTGCGCCGCTTTACCCGCGCGCGTTCCGTGACAGTTTACCAGGGTAACCATGGGCCAGTGTTCAATAACATACCTGTCATTACACTAACTGTCATAACACTGCCCCTGGGGTAGTGTTTGTAGTCCTGCATTTCATTTCTTAGCCGGACAGACGACATTGACAGTTCAGTGAGCGAGCTACCATTTCATTCCTGTAGGCAAGGAACAATTCGTCGCTGCATGTCTTTCGGATTTCAGAAATGAAGTAAGAATCGCAGAATGCGCTAGAAGAGCTGGAAGAAGCATGGTTGTCAGGGATGCAGCGAGAATGAGAGGAGAGTCGCCGGAGAGACAGAGTGGTGGAAATGGTGGAATGACGAACTTCAGGGACAGGGACATGCCACATTATTTCTGACATATGAACTTCAAAGATATTTGCCAACGTTTCGACTCTGTTGTCATCAAGGAATCGGTTCGAAAATGCGACGCACACACACAAGGTTCAGAACATATGAAAAAAACACATGTTCTGTGATTCCTCCGATGAAGGCCGTTTTTTTCTGTTGAACGCAATACAGTCGGATTGTTGGTAAATATTCTTAATGTTCATTTTAGGAAATAATTTACAATTACTTGATTTAAGCATCATGTGCACATCCATAATTGCCACTGTATGTGGAGGGCATGTATCATGAAATAAATATGTACCTATTATGCTTACAGTAATATCTTACTATGCTTTGGCATATAAGTGCAAATTCATTGCATTCATTGGTTCCACAGAGGAGGCATTTAATTGTTTACCCTCAGTGACCTACGTCGACGTCTCAAGGTCGTACAATACAACCTCCTACATCACAATCTGTTGATTAATTTTCCAGAACTGTCCACCCATGGCTGATGATGTCCTCCAGACTAGTGTTTGAAAATTCGGTAGGCTAGCGGAGCGCAGGAAAATAATCGCGGGTAAATACCATGGGTGGTGTAATTAGTTCGTTGTATCTTAATGTAAATGCAACTTCCAGGCTGCAATCCAAAGTTAAAGTCATAAAGTGTTCAGACTTAATAAGAGCCACAAGGGCCCATCCAGGTTATAGTATAGGGCCAATCCAAGTTCAGCATGTAAAAATTACTGCTATTTCATCATTGCCTGATGGACCGAATGACTCCACACCCTAAACAAACACAGATGACGAACATTTTTCGTGCCAAACGACTGATTTGAACGAAATGGTTTCAGCTCGCACATCAACGTAAATAGTGCGTGTGATAATGTATAATGTGTGATAATGTATAATGCAAGATGGTGTGTGATAATGTATAATGCAAGATGGTGTGTGATAATGTATAATGCAAGATGGTGTGTGATGATGCATAATCGACAGCAATGAGATCGGCCTGGAGTCACACGAGGTATGGCCAGCACGGCCAGAAATGTCCAGCAATGTGATGGGTCTGGAGTCACACGAGGTATGGCCAGCACGGCCAGAAATGGCCAGCAATGTGATGGGTTTGGAGTCACACGGGGCATTGCCAGCACGGCCAGAAATGGCCAGCAATGTGATGGGTCTGGAGTCTCACGAGGTATGGCCAGCACGGCCAGAAATGTCCAGCAATGTGATGGGTTTGGAGTCACACGGGGCATTGCCAGCACGGCCAGAAATGGCCAGCAATGTGATGGGTCTGGAGTCACACGAGGTATGGCCAGCACGGCCAGAAATGTCCAGCAATGTGATGGGTTTGGAGTCACACGAGGTATGGCCAGCACGGCCAGAAATGTCCAGCAATGTGATGGGTCTGGAGTCACACGGGGTATGGCCAGCACGGCCAGACATTTCCAGCAATGTGATGGGTCTGGAGTCACACGGGGTATGGCCAGCACGGCCAGAAATGGCTGACAATGGCCGGGACCTGGTCGGTCTGGTCAAACACATGTTTCCTTCACTTTAACAGTTAATCAATTATGTCTCCTGGACCGTGGCATTGATTGTGCTGACAATGTTCGCTCGTGACTGTGCACTTATCATGTGCTCGTACGTGACTGTGTCCTAATCATGAACTGAAATTGCAGTTCTTGATTAGGAGTGCAGACGTAGTCTCAAGGGTTAATAGCAGGCAGTGTTGTAATTCTGCGGTTGCTGTTTCAAACCGACGAGCTCTATTCCGTCCCAGTGCTCTCTAATAAGCTATTTCACGTCATATGAACGTCACACGTCACATGATTCACTGTATGTGCTATCATCGCGATCAAATATAACCTCAATGGACATCAGTAAAACGCTTACTTTTGTTAGCATCCTACACTAATGGGAAAATCTGCCGGTAAGGAAATATTGCACATTAGGATGACCTACTTTCAGAGGCAACCTTTCACTTAACGCCTTGCATGGCCGAATTTTGTGATCAGCGTCGACACTAAGCAGAGGTTCGACTAGTGCACAGTCACGTACGAGCACGTGATTGGCGTACAGTCACATACGAGCACATGATTAGTGCACAGTCACGTACGAGCATTGTCAGCACAATCAATGCCACGGCCCGGGGACATAATTGATGTTTGCTAAGGTTTCACGTGCTAAACACGACCCGCCCCGACCGATTTCCAGCACGTCCTCATCGGGCCACATGATGAACGCTGAAGGCGCGATTTGGTACGGTAAAAAAAAGCAACTCTTATTTTTCATCTTCCCAGTTGAGGGCGTCGCTTTAAACGAATCAGAATCAGCGGAGTCGGAATCGGCAGAAATCAGAAACAGTAGAAGATGGCCCCTTAAATATATACAATAATATCGATGTCCATGGATTATACTAAAATTCCCACATGTGGGGCATGGTTGTCTCCCGTCCCATCTTTCACATGCATTTCGAAGGTCGCCTACAGCAACAATGGAGCGGCAAGGCAGTCGATGCCATCACCTAACACACAAGCCCATCCAACAACAATCACGATCCACTCCGACCACCTGCGATGCTGCAGCTCTAAGCCGAGCATGCCTTCGCTCTCGTGTTCAGCACAGCAGTCAGCGTGGGTGAAGCTGGGGAGGAAGGGTCTGTCGAATATGGGTCTTGCTTATCCAGCGTGGCAGCGAGCGGCGCAGTAGGACCGGGGAGCGGGCCCACTGCCGAGTCCCACGGACGTGCCCTGGCAGGCGCAGCACCTATAAGCTGACAGACGGAGTATGGTCGGAAGGTGAGACGTGCTTGAGCTCGTTGACCCGGATGCGTTAGAATGTATTCCTCGGCCGCTGCACTGGTGGCTGGAGAAAATAGATTGTGGCTGATGTGGCAATCCGGCGTGCTCGGTAGCTCACCTGAGCCAGGGGATCCTCTTCTTGCCCGGTGCATTACTTTATAACCCGTGCCGCATCTCGGTATTTCGCCACATCCTAGCCTAGTTGGCTTCAGTAGTTGCGTAGCTCTGAAGGGAACGCACAACAACTTTGCGTTGTTATAAAGATAACCTGCAAAGTCACCATTCCAGCCCACCGGGGCACAACATATGTGCATGCAAGGACAACTCTAACAAGATTATTTGGCCAGCCTGACGGTAGTCACCAGAGCAGTGAAACAGTGAAGGAGGGTGCTGTGACCTTTGTTGGTTCTGAATTAAAGACAATAGGAGGAGGGAAATAGGGAAGGGAAATCGGGGAGGAGGGGAAGAAAAGCGGGGAAAGGCAAGGCGAGCTCCGATCCGCTGCGGGAAGGCGAGCACTGCAGTATCTGCGACCCCTAACAAACACATCTGGACCTACTCGAAATGTTTTTGCTTCAGAATGAACTTCGGACTGCCTGTGTTCGTCGTGGACCACATTTAGCCATCCGTGGAATGTTACTTAAGCGCGGCATCTGTACAAAGTACTTCTTTCCTTTTGCTCATTTTGTCACACCCGCGGGAAAGTGGTGTCGACAGAGCAGAGGACGAGGAACTATGGGATAGCTAGTAAATGTGCTGCAGTGAGGAATGAGAGACTCTTCGTTAGACACGTATTGTCAAAAGTTTACGCCAATTGATGACTACAGTACTAATCACCAGTTGCATAGCAGGACATTAAACACGAATGGTTCTATCTAACATTGGTAGAACGTAACATTGTTGCGTAACAGACGCCTGAAGATATCACCATGATCCATGAATGCTTTGGTGAGTATCTGCCTTCGCGTAAGCACATTACAATCACAAGCAAATTACAATCGCACGTTTCTGTCACTCATCGACGACGCTGACAAGTGAAGCCTCCGCTGTCACCTCGTCCACTCCAGCATAGGAACAATGTGATGCGTGCCATCTGCGCCAATTTGTAGCGCAACACGCACGCCACCCACCAACAACATGACTTTGAGCTCGTGTACGTGCAATTAAAGGAAATCTGTGGTATGTTCCTCACAGTCGTCATCGCTGTATTTTTCCACCAGGCATCTTCGGGCCTTCCTGATGCCGAACGGGGAACAATTTGCTAAAAGGTTTTCCATTTTCGCTTTCTGCAGGTTTAGTAGCTGTTTTTATTTTATATTGCAAGACGGTAAGTATTGCCGTTTTTCTCGCCAGCGCGTTGCTCGAGCGTTCGCCTGGGTCGTAGGAATCGACTAAGGACTTTCCACTGTACGGCTGAAAGCACTTGGAGATTATTTTCTTCTTCAGCGTTATCGGTCTCATCATATCAGCCGCCAGTTCGTAGCTGCTGCGAGGAGCCCGCCTGTGGCTGCTGCGATGGTCCCGCCTGCGGCTGCTGTGAGGAGCCCGCCTGCGGCTGCTGCGATGGTCCCGCCTGCGGCTGCTGCGATGGTCCCGCCTGCGGCTGCTGCGATGGTCCCGCCTGCGGCGCTGCGAGGATGCTGCGACGGCTGCTGCGACGGGCCGGATTCAGCCGCATCTTCCGGGAGATTAGCCGTTTCAGCAGCGATGAGGTCGGCGCCATTGGGCACACACAGACTCAAACACCAAATGCCAGTTTCCCAGAACCCGCTGATGGTGTTCGCCGTACATGCGGCCCGTTCGAAGGCGTCTCCCGGCAGAGCACCGGCATGCACTGACCATCGCTCTGTCCAAGCTAATGCGCAACCATGTTCTCACAGTTGCTGTGTGGGATGGGCGCTGTATAACCTACGCAGTTGATGCGCCCCTAAACCCCAATAACAACAACAGTTGCTGTGTGGTACGTGCTCGGAGGTTCATGTCGTATCCGTGCTACTGCTACTCGACAGACATGCGAACCATATCATGCATATCGAGCTCATCGATACGGCCAAGAAGAGCAAGGTGATCATGTTATCCCCCCCCCCCACACACACACAGACCTTCCTTTGACCAGCGGGAGAACACGATGAACGCCTTGAACCTGGATGTGAAGATATCCGCCTGGATCAATCCACTCCGGTTGCATTCCCCCGGCTCCCGGGAACCTGGATCCATCAACTCCGGCGGCATTTCCCCGGCTCCCGGGAGCCTGGATCCATCTACTCCGGCGGCATTTCCCCGGCTCCCGGGAGCCTGGATCCATCCACTCCGGCGGCATTTCCCCGGCTCCCGGGAGCCTGGATCCATCTACTCCGGCGGCATTCCCCCGGCTCCTGGGAGGAGTGCCACCCAGAATCTCCGCCTTCATACGTTTTCCCGGAAAGATGAGCATGAGTGACATGACTGGCACTTTAGACTGAACACAAAATGTGACTTACTGGCCTCCAATCACGAAAGCCTTGAATATTAATAATGCCCATTATTATTATTATTGACGGCACATTACGCGAAAGTCGTGAATAATAGCATCAGACTCTGAAACAATGACAATGAATGCCATGCTCACTTCTCGCCTGTTTGGTTGTATTATTATACCTGAAAGGGACAACAGGAGGTCGAACTGTTAGTAGACAGAAGTGACATAAGATCGCCCTACTAATCAATGAGTACTTACAGAAAATGATCTTTCCCGCGACGTTGATTTGCCCTGCCTCCGCTTCCTCGCTGCGCTTCCTCAAGATTGCCTGCGAACAACACACACCGCGGTGAAATCCCGGAGAACAGAACGCACAGAAACATGGTTCAGGAGTTCCTTTTAGGAATAACACTGAACGGTGAATCAGGAAGAAAAACAGCAATCTTGGCGTGAAAAACTAAGCATATTCCAAATATTTTCGAATAGGGAACTCCTCGCTGCGCTGGATTCAATCCGGGGGCTATGGTTTGTAGATGTACGGCTGCGCCCAGTGCGACGTGGAAGAGTTCCAACCGAAGCAGGCCAAGGACATACGCGATGCTGCACCTTTTAATTACCTCAGAAATCTGCCTACAATCGCACAACGTTCGTGACAAAGTTCACGTTGCTAACTAATCCATAGAACAAGATCCACCACTTGGTTATTTCCACTGGTGGCGGTAGCCGTCTGTGGCGGCTCTCAGCATGGTTTACAAGCCGCTGGCTCAATTGTTCTGAATAGCCAACGTCCCATGTGACAGCGGCACGGGACCCAGCGAAGTTCTGTTCGTCAAGTTAAGAATGTCGCTCTGACAATGCGGCGTGTGAAAAAGCGCGTGTGGCGCATGTGGCAACAACAACAGTTCAAAACACCAAAACGCTGACGTAAGTTGAGCCGTGCCGTCGTGCTTGGATATAAGTTGAGCCGCGCTGTCGTGCTAAGTTGGCAAAACACTGATGTATGTTGAGTCGTATCGTCATGCTTAGTCAGCCGACCAGTCCCATGGTTCTCTCGGATCCGGCTTTCATGGAACTCTACACAGTTGAGCTGGGCTTAGCGCGCAATGAACACTTGTTATGCTCGTGTTGGAGACATGGACAAAGTAGTTCCCGTCTGCTGTAACTTAAGCCTTTACTCACGCGCCCAGCCGCAAATATTCATCGCATGCATTGCTGCGTGGCAATTCATCCAGCAAGGAAAACGTGCTCAATCTAGGGCAACATGCTTTCCTCACATTATTTAAACTTGACGGAAAAACATGTAATCCGGCCCCATAGCTCGCTCCTCCTACATGCCAGGCGTCTGTTTTCTTGCCAACACAAGTTAACAAATAGGATGCTGACTTAGTTCTTAGTGGATCGTAAATTGCTCCAATGCTTCAGTATTTTCATGCATCATTTACTCTCGACAAGCTATGTATCAAATGATACTTCAGCTTCCTTTTAATGTTGGCTCTCTGTTGTTTCTTTTCGACACTAAGTTACCAAAGTGAACAGTTCTGTTGGAGGCCACGTGCACTAAGGTCAACCGAAGGTCACGGGAGTAGGCGCACGGGCGCCAACTGAACGACCCGGCAGTCCTCATGTCGTCATCTGCTATCTCCGCCAGCCTGAGGTGAAGCCAGAGCAGCTCCAAATACATCAATTGCATCAATTCCATCCGATCGAAAAAGCGGCATCTGTCATTTTTCGAGTGGTTCATCAGCGTAGCTGGTCTACATTATGAGATTTGTATGTCTATTGAAGCGAAAAGAGTGAGCAAATGTGTTCGCTGTTAACCTGCCGGTGGTGCTGACGAACCAAAACATATCCCATCGAATGATGATTAGCTTACAATAGCTCAGGAAACTATGCGCCCTTATTCGATTTCTTTCCAAGTGCATTCGAAAGGCACGAATCCCTGGCTCTATGGATAATATATATATATATATATATATATATATATATATATATATATATATATATATATATATATATATATATATATATATATATGTATATATATATATATATATATATATATATATATATATATATATATATATATATATATATATATATATATATCTATATCTATATATATATATATATATATATATATATATATATATATATATATATATATAAGAAGTATGCTGAAGTATGCTGAAGTGTATATAAGAAGTATGTTCAACGCGAAGTATCCTGTTTTATTCACTGAGACATGCATTAAAGATAATCTGCTCTCAACATTTACTAATATATATAAGAATGAATATTTGACAAAAATTAAATATTTTTAACGGACTGGAGATGGTCAAACTTCTCAAAACGTGCTCTCGATTCAAACGATGCATAGTTTGTATACCTTACCCCCTTTAGCTACGGAGATAGTCGCTTTTCGGTGTCACAACTTTTGTCATCATATCACATTTTGCATGACCTATATTTGTTAACTCTTATGACCTCGCCGGCAAAACCCCAGTGTCGTTGATGACTTAAACATCAGGGCCACATGTTTCCTTTGCATGCCTATGTTCATTACAATCGAAGAGCGTCTGCCGAACGTCCAGGTTCGTACCGTGGCGATTTGTGTGGAATTGCCCCGATCAGATCTGGTAAAGCTTGGTGAAAAGGAGCGGGTGCCGATTGGATAGCGGATTGACTCCCCAACTTTTGCTGCAATGATGAAAAGTTCACAGCATACCCAAATGTTCTTTCAAGTTTCAGTCATCATTTAACATTTATTCAATCAGGTTGACTACAGTCACTGAGCTATCAATGAGTGTGTGAATATACTAACATCATCACGCTTCTAGCAACCCACCCATCCCACATGTAGCTTCACTCTTACCTAGGTAGGTATCAACATATCCATCATGGAAAATGGCTCATCCCAGTCTCACCCAACAGGTGAAGTGAGACAAACAGAACTGTTATCTTCAGGAGCGTTTCTAAGAGCGAGCGCCCGAAGTTCCTCCAGCTCCGCTTGGATTTCCTAAATAGAACCATTCCATTTGAGTTAAAACGTCAAATATCCTCTTCGTTCTCGTATGACATAACCACATATATTATTTTACAATAGGCAGATTGGAACCAATCCAATTTGGCAAAACGGACGGTGCCCCTTATTTTGTTCTTGCTGTGAACCTTCGGGTATTCCAAGTAGCTTGGTGTTATTTCCTTCGTGTTTTTTTGCCCAAGCTTTCTTTTGACTTAAACATTCACCTACACAACGAAGACTGAGCCCGGACGCTCCATGGCTCGCCCTGGACGCCCAGACCTCAGCTTCTGTTGCAGGTCGTGGGTGGTCGGCGGAGCTCGTCATCTCCCACTACCGGGCCAGCTAGGGCGGCACTGAGGAGACAGCCGGAGGCAGTGACGCTGGCCATCCTCCAAATGCACTGTCTCACGCAACGCATGTCTGTGCGGTGTGTGTCCGATGTGCACTTGTCCTTCGGACTAGTTTCTTTATTTGTCGTCCGACGTCTCCAACGTCATCAGCGGATGCCACATAAGCCGCCCTAATGTAACTTTTCCTTAACATAACCTCTCTAGCAGATGATACTTTTCCTTCGCAAAGGGACAAAGAAGATTAAAAAAGTTTTCCTGGGATCCGATGATGAAATTAAGTCAGCAATACGCTGAATGCATTACAATTGTTATCTGTAGGGAAACAGCACCACTGGTTCCCCTGGGTTTTAAATTAAGCTTATAGACTATTACAACTAACAACCACATCATTCGAGAGACATCTACTTCATCTAAGGGAAGGTAGAGAAGGTATTGTCGATATATGTATATAAAGACTTACCTTAAAATTATCTGAACTAGTATATGCGTTTTCGTCATTATATTTGAACAAGAAATGGCATGATGCCTGCAAATTATATCTGTTCTATAACTTCTAACATGAAAACATACGTAATACCAGTCTAATTCCAAAGTTAAATTTGTACACAACTATATAATTAGCGCGGCCATTATGCTGGGGTTCTGTGGGTGCATTCGACGAATCATGATGTTGCAACCATTGCTTTGTTAACACTAAGATAAAGAAACATGAATAAAAATTAAGAAGATAAAAAGTGTAAGTTGTTCTATATCAAATATCAAACAAATCAAATGTTGCTTTCCTTTTTGCTTAGCTTTTTGCTAACAACAAGCTAATCGTATGCATGAAAAAATATACATGTCATATACCTGGTGGGTCTTCTGCTTTTTCATTGAAAGCAAAACCGAAAAAATACGCTGCCATGTGTGAAACGCGACAGCGCAGCGCAGCGCAGTCAGTGGGTGCGTTCTCTGCGGACATTCCACGGGGAATTCCACCACTTGCCTTGCAGTGTGGCGTCCTCTACTGATTTCACGCCAAAATCCGCAGGGAATTCAGCGTGAAATCGTGGAATCGAAAAAGCAGCCTCCTCACATTCCCGACAAGATTGCAACGCCCTTCAGCGGGACGGGCGCAGGCAATACCAAGGCATTAAACCCACTTATGCCAAACTATAGCATTCGCCTGACATTTTAAACTACGTCATCCAACATCAGATGCTCGATGGCATCATCTGCTTCACAATCTGAAGAACGACTGTCGCTGAACAGTGCTCCAAACACATGATATATTTATCATTTTTTAGCATTCATGCTAAGAACCCTGTAAAGAAGGGAATCTTGCAGAGGTGCAACTTTTATGCTTGTAGCAAAGGTGGGCAGGAGCTAAGTGTGCCCATATTTTCATTCAGTTCCGCCGAAAACAGTACTCATTTGAGGACTTCTGAAAGGCGTTTTTGGTGCCTTTGCAACATCAAACCGCATGAAAAGGCTTCTTTACAGAACAGGACAGTTCGCTCCAGAATTCCCTTTTTCATATACGGGAATTCTGGAGAGAAAGAATGCATCCAATATCGACGCGGCCGCAGACAAATCGGACGTTGTCGGCAAGCGGAATCCAAACAGGATATTTACGACTCAAAGCAGAAACTAAATGGGAATTCAAGTTTGAGAGTCTAGGCAGGGAAAATGGGAACAATAACAGTATTGATTAATGCCTTGGACATGCGCCGCTTTCGAAGAATACGCTTATTACTATCACTTGATGGAAGTTGTACCAATACCTACATAGTACCTCAACCTATGGCTCTGCTTCATTGGGGACTGTGCCACTTTCTGGCTCGGTACCAAGATGGGAAATGTGAGACACATGTAGGTAAACCACAACGAACTGAAGCACACTACTAACCTAAGGATGATGCGTGTTTTATACTTTACATGAAAACGTTTGAAGTCTGGTATGACAAGCTTATATTCTTGTGCGCACAGTCCGGTAGCTACCTAGCTTTTGTTCCATTTCATTCCTTGGCAGCATTCCTGCTTCTTGTATGCTTGGCTCATGTTCATCCACCAAAAGCTATCCATAGGCTAGTGGATTGCTCATGATCCGAAATGGAATCGTATGAATGTGTAAATATGGCTCTGCTATTAAAAATTGCAATATATATTTTGCATAAATTAACAGTTAGTTGTTTTGCTTTTTTCCTGTTGGCTATGTTATTCCTTATTGTTGATGCTCTAGTGGCTATTCACTACTGCACCCGATCCGGTTTTAGCTGCGCTGCATTTTTGGCAGCGGATTGGATAACCGAAGGAATCGGTTGGGATCTGGCGGGAATATCGATACGGATTTAATTTGCTCATACGGATGCGAATTGGAACCGAGTTGACAACTTCAATCGGCGTTATGCTCGTTTATCCGCCACGAATCAGCGCATTGGCTACGACGGTTGGGAGAGTCACGAAGACGAATTTCACCAGATGGCGGCAGATTCGCGCCCCGCCGCCTCCTCGCGCCAGGGGCGACCCGCAGAGGCTCCGTCGCTCTGGCCAGCACGCTGACAGAACATCCGCTGTCTGTCTCGGCGGCACTCATCTCCACCACGGCACTCATCTCCACCACGGCACTCATCTCCACCACGGCACTCATCTCCACCACGGCACTCATCTCCACCACGGCACTCATCTCCACCACGGCACTCATCTCCAAAACGGCACTCATCTCCACCACGGCACTCATCTCCACCACGGCACTCATCTCCACCACGGCACTCATCTCCACCACGGCACTCATCTCCACCACGGCACTCATCTCCACCACGGCACTCATCTCCACCACGGCACTCATCTCCACCACGGCACTCATCTCCACCACGGCACTCATCTCGACCACGGCACTCATCTCCACCACGGCACTCATCTCCACCACGGCACTCATCTCCACCACGGCACTCATCTCCACCACGGCACTCATCTCACCATCAAACGGCACTCATCTCCACCACGGCACTCATCTCCAAAACGGCACTCATCTCCACCACGGCACTCATCTCCACCACGGCACTCATCTCCACCACGGCACTCATCTCCACCACGGCACTCATCTCCACCACGGCACTCATCTCCAAAACGGCACTCATCTCCACCACGGCACTCATCTCCACCACGGCACTCATCTCCACCACGGCACTCATCTCCACCACGGCACTCATCTCCACCACGGCACTCATCTCCACCACGGCACTCATCTCCACCACGGCACTCATCTCCACCACGGCACTCATCTCGACCACGCCGTGTGCTCGGCCGCCTCTGATCCCGCCTTCCGCACGGAGCGGCGGGCCGTGCGGAGAGTCCCGGCTGGGAGAGAGCCGGACACAGCCGCTGCTTCACGTGTCGAGCGGCCTGCTGTTCGAATGCCGACTCCGCCTCCACGCGAGCTTCGCCGTGGTCGGACGAGCCACGCCTGGCGTGGGAGCTACGGCGGAGGAGCTGCCCGGTCGTCAGCCTCGACTTGTGTCCGACCGGCCGCCCGCGTCTCCAGTTAGACTGCCAGCTAATTGCCATACAGGTGGACCACCGGTCCCCGCAGATCAGTCTGCTGTCGAGCTCATGCTATAAGGGCGATATTTGATTTTGACTCATGACTGTAGCCATCCGCTGTTATTGGCAGGAAATATCAGCCTTCCTGAGGGACATTGACAGCCTAGGGATAGCCCAGTTATGGCCAGTAGATCAGCTGGAGATGCTCGGTCACTGTATAATGTCGGCGTCCACTGTTTTATCACTCGGTGTCCGCGCCAGCTGGTGATGCAGTAACCCTTGACCTGGTTTCGTCGTATGGTGGCCAGGTAGTGACTGGTATGTACCAGGGGTGGCATTTCTATATCGGATCATCGTACTACGACTAACCCGTTTACTGCTCCAATTTGCGTACTTTCCAAACCGTCGAGACCCAGATAGTTGTGTTTGATTTATCCTGCAGTTGACGTCACTGGCCTGCAGGCGACTCTCAGACGAATATCGCGAAACGTGTTTTGAACCGCTAAACTCAGCTACTGACATGTTCTGCGATCTTGTCAATGCGTCGGTTTCTGATATGTACCGCTTGCAGAACTACGCATATGCCTCCTGTCGGTCTAGTGCGATTACGCTATGGATACGCCTTGTGGGCAACAGAGGAGGCTTGTAGCAGAAGGAAAAATACTTCGGTCCCGAACAAATACAATCATTTTCTGTAGTTCAATCTGAAATCAAATCGCACCTACACACGAAATATATCTTGGTGAGCATTTTCTACACCTTCAAGAACAGCTCAGTGCTTTTGGTCCTACAGTAAATAGTTTATTTAATTCATTAACTAGCTTAAATAGCTATCACGAAACGGCTGGCATGCAGTGTCCCCCTATGTAACCAGTTGTCTTTCTTTGTATGTAGTTACTAACCGCTTGGGACAATTGTCCTAAAACTTGGTGACATTTCCCAACCGTCTATTTTTTTAAATATAGGATTGCTTTTTTGACAACTATCTACGCGGGGTAGGGGTGACTCCAGAAGCGAATTTTAGGAGGCATGGTCGGATTTTTATCGAATTTTTGTCACATCACAATATTCTTCGCTTCTTTCGTCTGTGTCCTCAGACTATTTTATCGCTCATTACCTGGATTTCCTCTGGCCTCTGCTGGGAGAGGCATCCAAGGCTAGCTGGCTATTGCGACGTTGTACTATAAATGCGGTAGGGATTGGGACTTACCTAACTAAGCACACACACACACACACACATATACATTTATATATATATATATATATATATGTATATGTATTTACATATATATATGTATATATATATATATATATATATATATATATATATATATATATATATATATATATATATATATATATATATATATATATTATATGTATATGTATTTATATATATATATATATACATATTTATAAATATGTATATTTTTATTATTTTTTTGTTTTTATATATATATATATATATATATATATATATATATATATATATATGTACATACATGGTATTGTATACACCAGTCGCACACTGTGCGTAGTTGCACCACCGGCTATACTTTTGCTTTTGACTATGTCAGATATTTTCATGCCAGACGTGGTAGCCATGGTCAGATTTGCGCCCATGTACCTATTATACTATTTACAATGACCATGGTGTACTGGGTCGCATTTACATCCCAACGAATTTTTACCCTCCCCTTTGTCTTTTTGTTCATGCGTTATTCCATTGTGACAATGTGACGTGTGTGCTGACTGGTTTGTTTATTTCTGGTGTGTGTTCACATATGCACTATGACTCAAATACCATGACGCGTGCCCAATCTGGGTATAACGTGAAGCTGGTGGTGTTGTTAGTAAGGTGTTCTCGTGTTAGCGGTGTACTTGTCATACTACTAGAAGTACTTGCTCACTAAGATTAAGCTGACGCATTTATTACCGATTCAAAAGTGTGCAAAATAATGTGAAATTCCCTTCCCTTCCTTCTCGCTGCTCGATTCACACCGGATCCCATTAGTAAATCCGAAAGCTTAGTTTCCGTCGAATTACTTTCAGCCGCCAATGCATTTGACGCGCCTTAGGAAACAAGGCATCCAAAATGTCGGACGAAATTAACCGCTATTTTTCTGTAGGCGTCGCCTGCGCTGCAAGCGCCCGTCTGCTTTGCTTACTTTAATGCGTGCGGTCCGACTGGTGGAATACTAATTCATGAACCGACAGTGAAGTGAATCGATTGATTTTGACTGATTACTGATTGAATCACGATTTGTGTGCTACATTGGACTTCAAATTAACATTTGAAGCTAATGAATGATCTAGTACGAACAGCAAACATAGCTCCGGGTCTGCTTATTTGATCCTTGCAGGCCGGAACAAAACATTCAAAATCCAATTTCCAAGTTCAAGTGCCGCAATGGCTGCGTACTTTGCCAATGTACGGTCTATTTTAGAATACGCCAACGTCAGTTGGACGCCCGCGCTGTCATCCACTCTGTGCGGGTCGATCGAGTCCAATCAAAATTCCCGATGTGACACCCATTTCACACGACATATGACACATACACGCCACCTTGCACACTTGCTTGTTCTTACATGTTCATCAGTGATTTTTGCACATCGTGATCTGACCCATATGTGGAGACCTGCTCGTTTCGGATTTATATGTGCACAAACAAGCTTTCGGTAAGCGATTTTCCAAGGGCTTCTCAATTTTCCCCATCATATTACAATGAAGAATGTGAGAAAGTGTGACGAACAGCTACGCCAACAACGAGGTCACTCAGTTGCATGGACTGCCATTCAGGTCATTTACGTTGCCATGGGCAACTGCCATGCCAGCTTGTTGTTTGTAGTGAGGCTGTGGCGGTTGGACCCTACTGGGGATGCGCAGACAGGATGCATATTGTTGAACCTGTAGTGTAGTAAATGGCCTCTTGCATCACCAATTCTTCTACTTTCCCCTATTACGCCCGTCGATATTCCCATCCGCTGAGTGATGTCACGTGGCGCCAAGTTCGTGACCATAAACAATCGTCAATGCCAAGTACTAGCGACGGCCAACACTGCATGATTGCTCCGCATATTCCGTTTGATGGACACAGTATGGCGCAACAGAACATGCTTTTGTGTCTTTTTCTGAACATCTCGATGATTAAATCTTGGTAGGTGTGAATGCTGAGACGTGCACTTCAGTCCGACACCATGCGGGGTGACCGGGTCATGGTCAATGCGCCCTAAACACCAATCGCACAGGGTGACCGGGTCTAGTTGATGCAATTGTGGTGAACTCCGAATAACCCGCCACTTTGGAGGGGTAGCGAGGAGATAGCTGCACCTACGTCAATCCTAAGCCTTCGAGTATCATCTCCGATAACATCTTTTTTTGTCGCATCCGCTAACCTTCGTACTGCGGAGAGCAAACGTCGCACCACTTCCAGTTTATGAACTCACCTTGCCATGGGGTACAGCTTTACTGACGATGAGTTAAGTTGATGATATGTATTTTAAATGGAAATATTATCTACAGGTGGCATGAGCTTACGCCATCTGAAAGGTCCATTGAAAGGTCCGCTACTTTCAGAGTAATACCGCTAGTTTGAGCCCTGGGTGTTCATAGCTCATGTTTTATGTCATCTATGGAAGATGCAAACGTTGATTCCGTAGATGCATCTTGTCCTTCGTTCCATCTACTCTGTCGGGTGATAAACGTCCTTAGAAACATTGAATACGGAATAAGGTCACCTTGATGCACTCTTAGCGAACACCTCAATAAACTTAAGTATTTGTACAGTTATTTTAGCTGATTTCCAGCCCGCACCACGTCGGTGCAGGTTGACATAGGCTGATGTTGACGTGGATTGATTAAGCTGATGCGGGTTGTATCAATTTACCCGGCAGGTTTTCTGGTGCAGGCTGCAACATATTATGGAATATTGTGAGTACCGTCTAGCGGCGAACGTCACAAGCGTAACATAATTACGCGCATGAAAAGGAGAACGAAAATCACCTGTAAATTACAGGCCAGTCTCACTATTACCAATATGTTGGAAAGTTTTAGAGGAAGTGATGTGCAACTGTTTGTCTGAGCACTCCCGACATCTGGTTCCCGCTGAACAACATTACTTCCTTTCTATAAGATCGTGTATTATCAATCTGACCCACTTCCTGAAACACGGGTGAAGTTCGATTGCCAGTGGCGCTCAAATGGATGCTATTCATACCGACTGTTCTTCCGCATTTAGCAGTATAAATCACATGCTCTTGCTTTACAGCCTGCGACATTCTTGCGGCGTTAGTGACCATGTCTTCTCGTGGATTTGCTCCTATCTTACCAACCGGACACAGCGCGTCATATTAAATGGCAAACAGTCTGACTGTTTGCCATTTATCTTTATTGTTCATTTGCTTTACTGCTGATATTCCATTTGTTGGGCAAACAGCATGCTGACGATGTTAAACTGTGTCATCGTGTTTAATTTTCTGACGACTGCTTAGCATTGCAGCGGATCTTTGGCCGCTTGGTTGGCTGGTGTCACGCCGGGTACCTGAAAGTCAATCCAAATAAATGCAATGTTTGTTTGTTTTTGCTCTACATATGTCACCTATTTTCAGTCAGTATTAGTTAGATGGCGTTACATTGGAGCGCCGAACTGAGGTACGCGATTTGCGAGTCATTCTTGACTCAAAACTCACGTTTGCTAGTCATTGACTCAGTGTTGACTCAGTCGTCTCAAAGTCAAGGCTAATGCCTGGACTTATTATTCGAAGCATGCAGCATTCCCCCTGTTCCCGAGTACGACTCGGACTCAAGCCTTTGCTTAGTGCATTTAATGCGCATGTTCGCTCAGTTATCGAATACGGCAGCGTTGTGTAGTCGGGGGCGACTGTGTCCCATCTTCAGCGTCTTAAACACATTCACCATAAGTTCCTCATATCGCTGGCCTGTCACTCGGACCAATATTGCTAGGATTTAAGGAATAGTGACCTATTAGAGCAATTTAAGTACATTCTATGAAGTCTCGCCTTTCTCAACATGACGTAATGTTTTTTTTTCATGCGGTATGCATCGGTCGCCTTAATAGCCTTGCCTTACTCGCATCATCTGACATATCCGCTTTATCTGGACTACTTGGACATATGCCACTACTGCGTACCACTACTGGGGTACGTTCCCTTAGCACGTGCAAACACCATCAAAAGCAGCTGTTTTCGTCGAATTCCAGCATGCCTAGCATCTACTCATAACATTGACTTTTTGTTCGCCATCGTCCAAGTTTAGGTCTGCTGGGCGCCATGACAGGATGTCAAATAAAATGGGAGGGAGAAAATTCTCAATCCATAGGGCAAAATGGGATGAATGTATGCTCTACCATGGAAATGTACAAATACAACGGAACTTCAAAATATGCATTTTCAGCTAACGCATAGATTTGCTTGCATGTAAAAAATCATGTACGACCGAACAAATAACGATTCGCCAGAATGCAAATTTTGTTCACACATCGATACTCTCACACATTTCATAGCGGAATGCAGAACGGTGTCGTGGTTTTCGAATGCACTGACGCACAATCCGTGTTTATACAACGGAGGGAGCCAAAATATATGCATAGAGTACATATTGTTTGGGTGTGTAGTTGCAACTGACATGGTCAACTTCGTCCTATTGCTCGCGAAGCAGTAAATAATAGGTAGCAATACACTGATAAATGAAAGAGTCCCACTGGTGGAATTTAAACCATTGCTCGCGAAGCAATACATGATAGGTAGCAACATACCGGGAAATGGAAGCGTGTCCCTGGTGGAATTTAATGGAAGGAACAGGAGAATGCACGATATCGAAAAATGCACTACAATCAAGAACGAATCAATACAAAAGTTCACGGATAGGTGACAACCGCTTGTGCAGAATGTGCATTTCGAGAGATAAGTGTATTCACCTGCATGTGTGACGGCATGCGGAAGTAAAGCAGCGGTGCGATCCGGACAGAGGTCTGCTGTGCGCCGATGCTCCGCCAAGGCCGGTGTGTTTTAGCGACTGTGGGTGATTCCAAACGGGCATTGGAACAAATTCAGACCTTCGTACAGCATGACGCTGTACGACATTTGATTGAGTCTCGTGATATCATTCACAGAGTACTTAAGTTCGCATGCACTGTACGCTACTCTTTTAAATATGCGACTTCACATACTATTGGGCAACTTACATGTTGGTGACGATATAGAATGAATAAATAAACAAATATCCAAATCAACAAATACACAAATATACACAGGGTTTCAGCGTTGCAAACCTAAAATGGCAAGATAATGAATGGTAAGCGACATCAAAAATGTTCTCAAGTAGGGGCCAAATTAGAACTTAGGGGCGAAGCACATACATTGAAATATTACACTTGCTCTGGAATTGCGCTATGTCCTCTCCGTTCAGCAGGCGCTCACCGAAAACTTGCTCTTGTTTTTGTCACGAGAAGAGGTCGCCAGCAGAAACATATGTGGTAGTGACGCCAACCGGCTTCGTACTATTAGAGCAAACGCTGCTGCGTCAGCCTTCCAGTGAATCAACTAGACTCGGTCTACGTAAGCCGAAACAGTTTGAAGTGAACAAGTCAACATTTCCTTCGAGAAGGATTCTTAGTACGCACGAACACCCAGAATGCATGGCGAGTGATAATGGGCCATCATTTGTATCTTGGGAGCCATTTGATGCCAAAAGTTATGGACAGTATCCAAAGTTATGGACAGCATGTTATCCTAAGTGTGGATTTATGCACACGCTAATGCTACAATGTCAGCCAGCCTTCTACGGATCGACGGCGGATGTGGTGAAAGCTCTGAGAGTTATCCAATTGAAGCGTGCGGCAGCGACGGCACGGAATATAGTGTCATGCAGGTTCTTGCAAGCTTCAGGAACACACCACACGGAGACATTGCCGGCGGAGACATTGCCGAACAGAACTCCACGCGCCGGCACTACTTCGCTGCAGCCAAACAGGAGAAATGGGATGAATAATAAATAGACATCCAAGCCCCAGGTGTCCGTGGGCAGAGTGTATTATCAAGCAGAGACCACTATGATGAGGGATCTGAGGCCAGGGCCGCCAAACAAGTGGATTCCGGTGAAGGTAGCAGAACGTCTGCGGCCACTTGTGCATGGGGTGGACTCTGGTGGATGGTGCGGGCGTGCACACATGGGTCCCCTATCCTCAACACCCACTGAAGACGACTGTGCGCAAACATCAAATGGAGGACCGGCCGTACCACATGATGGGAACTCCGAAGAAGTGGGAAATAGTAGGAACGGTTGTCAATACAATCTCACGGATGGAGGTGTGAGATTAGCTTGAGCTCAAGAGGGGATCCAGAGGATCAAGATAATTAGATCAAGGATTGCTAGTGTCGTGTTCGGATCCAGAGGATCAAGGTAATTAGATCAAGAATTGCTAGTGTGTGTTCGGAATAACAGTGGTCACTATTATTCTGCGCATGATGAATTATTATGTTTTATAATAACGTGCGAGGATGCGCTGTCTACAGAAGAGGAAATAATCAGGATTCAAGTGATTGATGCAGATAAATATACATATATACATATGTATGCGTTTGGGTGCCATTGCTGTGGATGCATTGCCACGGATATTAGATATATAGCCACGAGTATTGAAGATGCTACCTCTAAAGACGTTATTTCGAAATATGCATCACATGTCTCACAATCTCAGTGTGGAAACCCACGCACGATTTCGTTAATCGTTGGGTTCGTCTGATTCTGTAGGTTAATCGTTGGGTTCGTATGATTATGTGAGTTAAACGCTGGGCTTGTCTGATTCTGTGGGTTAAGCATTCCAAACATTTCCAGCTTATTTGGTTTTCATGACGTGCTAGATCTCCATTTGAAGGTGGAGAAAGTTGTCGGTCAGATTTCGGTGTTGGAGATATTTACAAGGAAAAACAGACTGGTGGGGGTGACTTGGGCACTCTCTTCTCACGCTCATATTGACACCAAGACGATTGGCTAAGTGAGAGACGTGAGTGCTTAAACCCAACCTGCAGACACATGTTAAATCCCACGGAAGTATTCGGGTGAAATTGCAGTCCTTTTTCGTATTTATAAACACACCCACTGTACAACTACTCAACGATTGCTTTTTCTCGTTTCCAGGTCCACGCACTGATGGAATGCCTCCTCGATAGTTGAGGTTGTCACGACCAAATGTGCACCGGGGGTCCTTAGCCTGAAGGTAAGCCGAACACTGGATCATCAAGCCGAAATCGGGATTGACGCCGGAATAAGGTTTTTGAAACTCAATGTATCTCAAAATTGAACATATTTTTGGAATATACGTCTATATATTATGAAGATTGAAATAATAGCACTGTATTGCATGAACATTATATATATATATATATATATATATATATAACTTGGACTGTATGAAATCAACTGTAAATTTACCTGCATAGCCTACATGGCTTCGAGCCCTGGTTAGGCTTAGTGCTGTGGTTAGGCATTATGCCTATGGGAGCACAAGGTGAAGGGTAAAGTGAATTGAGAAAACGTTTAGAAAATCAATTGTTGTGTCTCCACAAAAAGTGGATGTAAACAGAACTTCAAGCTTTCCAGATACTTTGAGGTAATTCGAGCCTCTTTCTTTGCAAGGAAGCAACATCAGTTTGTATGCATCAGGTGACATCAGATTGAAGCTCGAAGAGCTCAACATCTTACTTGCCGATCAGGCTGGGCAGTGTGCATTTAGTGACAAAGTTGCAGTTTAAAGCGTTTAGCGTTGAAAGCGTGTGATGCAGCTTAACACGCGCACTGGAGGGGGGGGGGGCGAAACCCGCCCACCCCTCCGGTTTTTCGTAGATAACTGCAGATTTTAGCGGTCGATATACGCGATTCTCTGCGTACCTACTTAGAAATGATCAACGCGTCATTTAAAGCGAGAAAAAATGGAAATCTGCCGATTTTTTTTTTCAAGTTAGGAGCCGCTAAAGTAAAAAAAAATTCAGCGCCAGACCACAAAAATCGGCGCTGATGCGCTTACCATATATTTGCAAAAGGGAAGTGTTCTTGGCAACATTAGCGACTTGTTTGATGTATATTGATATACTATATAGTTTCAAAGTCATGTTAGGTCACCGAGGTCAAGTCAGGTCAAGTTCATGACAGGTTAATGGAACCAAACTTGATCAACTGGTATGTTGTCATAAATGCACTACTGTTTGTCATTTGTACTGTTTGTCATTGCGTTTCCATACTTTATTCATGTACTTCACTCCTTTCTTCGCGAAGCCGATTGCGCCGAGCTGCCCGACGGAGCAGTCGGGCGGGCGGCCCGGTTCTGGTAACTGGAACAGGCAACTGACCTGATAAAGTGCTGCTATATAGGTGACCTGAAGTAAAATGTCGGGTCTAGCATCTGTATTGCATCATTAGTAATGTCCAAAACATCATTCATGCCCATTTTGTAGCATTTAAACACAATCACAGCGATCCATAACAATGACAAGCCAAGCCAAGCAAAACCAGACAATTTTGACAAATGTGACCTCATTTGACCTTGAAGATATGGACCTAAGGTCATGAAATTTGCACATAATAGAATTCACTACCGTATCCATCCACCCTGCGAATTTCGTTTCTCCAGCTGTAATAGGAGCTGAGATCTTAGGGGGGCGGAATCCGCCACCCCTCTCCAGTGCGCGTAATTTTCAGAGGCCCTCCAGGGCGCGTGTTAAAGCGTCATGTTAGTAACACCAGCATTTACCCACAATCACTGAAGCCGTAAGTAGCGTGGCCGAATTGCGGGGCTGGTCCGTGCTGTAGACAGTATGGCCGGGGCTGGTGTGTGCTGTAGGCGGTGTGGGCGGGGCTGGTGTGTGCTGTAGGTGATATGGCCGGGGCCGGTGTGTGCTGTAGGCGGTGTGGCCGGGGCTGGTGTGTGCTGTAGGCAGTATGGCCGGGGCTGGTGTGTGTTGTAGGTGGTGTGGCCGGGGCTGGTGTGTGCTGTAGGCGGTGTGGCCGGGGCTGGTGTGTGCTGTAGGTGGTGTGGCCGGGGCTGGTGTGTGCTGTAGGCGGTGTGGCCGGGGCTGGTGTGTGCTGTAGGCAGTATGGCCGGGGCTGGTGTGTGTTGTAGGTGGTGTGGCCGGGGCTGGTGTGTGCTGTAGGCGGTGTGGCCGGGGCTGGTGTGTGCTGTAGGTGGTGTGGCCGGGGCTGGTGTGTGCTGTAGGCGGTGTGGCCGGGGCTGGTGTGTGCTGTAGGCAGTATGGCCGGGGCTGGTGTGTGTTGTAGGTGGTGTGGCCGGGGCTGGTGTGTGCTGTAGGCAGTATGGCCGGGGCTGGTGTGTGCTGTAGGCGGTGTGGCCGGGGCTGGTGTGTGCTGTAGGCGGTGTGGCCGGGGCTGGTGTGTGCTGTAGGCGGTGTGGCCGGGGCTGGTGTGTGCTGTAGGCGGTGTGGCTGGGGCTGGTGTGTGCTGTAGGCGGTGTGGCCGGGGCTGGTGTGTGCTGTAGGCGGTGTGGCTGGGGCTGGTGTGTGCTGTAGGCGGTGTGGCCGGGGCTGGTGTGTGCTGTAGGCGGTGTGGCCGGGGCTGGTGTGTGCTGTAGGCGGTGTGGCCGGGGCTGGTGTGTGCTGTAGGCGGTGTGGCCGGGGCTGGTGTGTGCTGTGGGGTTGGCGGGGTGTTTTGTGGGGGCTGGTGTGTGCTGTAGGTGGTGTGGCCGAGGCTGGTGTGTGCTGTAGGGGGTGTGGCCGGGGCTGGTGTGTGCTGTAGGCGGTGTGGCCGGGGCTGGTGTGTGCTGTAGGCGGTGTGGCCGGGGCTGGTGTGTGCTGTAGGTGGTGTGGCCGGGGCTGGTGTGTGCTGTAGGTGGTGTGGCCGAGGCTGGTGTGTGCTGTAGGCGGTGTGGCCGTGCTACAGGGCCTGTCAGATTGTCTGTCAGATTGTCTGTACACTGCCAGATTCCCGCTGCTAGTTTTATCACCACTGAGTAACGGGTCGGTCGCGCTGAGATGTGCGACGTGGGCTGCTTCCTTGCCTGATGCACGTCACTACACCCCCTGTTTTGGCTGACCCGTCGTAGTGAGCGCTTCAGCGTGGTCTGCTGACGCCGTCAAGCCAGCTACGGCCCGTCGTTATCCGTCCACGTAGCTGTGGTCGAGACCAGGCTCTTCCACTTCACGACAGTCGGCCGCGAGAGCGCTCAGAGGGTCATGCAGCTCGAGAGAGCTAGAGGATGGGGAAGTTGAGGATGGTTGCGACGCGGGTGTTCGGCCGGCATTGCCCCCGCCGCCGGCGCTCGTTCTGTTACAGGACTACCCGGAAGTGCCACCCCTAACCCCCCCCCCACTGAAAGTGGCCGGAGCCGCCTGGTCGGCGGAGCTGTGGTGCAGGTGGTGAAGATTCATGACCTGGAGCCAGCCAACACCCACCGACCAAGGTGTGCGACTGCTGGCCACTGCTCAAGTCTCCGTCTCGTCACCACTCGACTGCCCTCACTCCGATTTCCTCCACTTCCTCCAACCCAGGAATACCCGCCTCCCTCCTGCACAGCAATTTCTGCTCCGCATTGTCTGCCAGCGTCCCGTCCTCTGCTCCGTTCCACCATTCCAGTTTGCCTTGGTCCTGCGTGCCGGACGCCCATCGGCGGTAGCGATGTTCTGGGCTGGACGTTCCAGGACTCGGCTGTGGACGACGCCCTGACCGCAGCAGTCGGGTGCTGCAGTTGGCGACATGGGCTGCCACCGCCCGTGCTGCGATCCACGCTGCCTTTGCGCGCTGTTCTTGGGCTGCCACCGCCCGTGCTGCGACCCCCCCCCCCCTCCCCCTTTTCCCGGGCTCCCCCCCCCCTTTTCCGATCCACCCTCCTTTCTTCTTGGGCTGCCACCGCCCGTGCTGCGATCCACGCTGCCTCTCCGCGCTGTTCACGGGCTGCCACCGCCCGTGCTGCGATCCACGCTGCCTCTCCGCGCTGTTCACGGGCTGCCACCGCCCGTGCTGCGATCCATGCTGCCTCTCCGCGCTGTTCACGGGCTGCCACCGCCCGTGCTGCGATCCACGCTGCCTCTCCGCGCTGTTCACGGGCTGCCACCGCCCGTGCTGTGATCCACGCTGCCTCTCCGCGCTGTTCGCCGTGACAGCTGGAGCCGTGCTGTTTGATACGGTGCGCCCCTCACCCCAGCCCAGCTCATTGGCTGGAGCTACTCGGATTCGCCTGATCCAGCTGCGTCGCCCTCCTGGCTTGGCTCGGTGTGGTCGGTAAATGCTACTGTTTCAATTGTTTGGCTCGGTCTGGCTGGTAAGTGCTACCGTTTCCATTGCTTGGCTCGGTCTGGTCGGTAAATGCCACCCTTGGCTCGGCCTGGCCGGCAAATGCTACCCTTGGCTCGGCCTAGTCGGTAAATGCTACCCTTGGCTCGGTTTGGTCGGCAAATGCTACCCTTGGCTCGGCCTGGTCGGCAAATGCTACCCTTGGCTCGGTTTGGTCGGCAAATGCTACCCTTGGCTCGGCCTAGTCGGTAAATGCTACCCTTGGCTCGGCCTGGCCGGCAAATGCTACCCTTGGCTCGGCCTAGTCGGCAAATGCTACCCTTGGCTCGGTTTGGTCGGCAAATGCTACCCTTGGTTCGGTCTGGTCGGCAAATGCTACCCTTGGCTCGGTCTGGTCGGCAAATGCTACCCTTGGTTCGGTCTGGTCGGTAAATGCTACCCTTGGCTCGGCCTGGCCGGAAAATACTACCCTTGGCTCGGCCTGGTCGGCAAATGCTACCCTTGGCTCGGTTTGGTCGGCAAATGCTACCCTTGGCTCGGCCTAGTCGGTAAATGCTACCCTTGGCTCGGTCTGGTCGGCAAATGCTACCCTTGGTTCGGTCTGGTCGGCAAATGCTACCCTTGGCTCGGCCTGGTCGGCAAATGCTACCCTTGGCTCGGTCTGGTCGGTAAATGCTACCCTTGGCTCGCTCTGGTCGTCAAATGCTACTCTTTCCATTCATTCGCGTCGCGCCGGATCCACCGTTGCCACTGCGAGGCAGTTTGATACTGGGGTTGTTCGGCCGAAATGGCTCCGTCGGAGGGTCCCGTTTGCTGTCGCCTGTCTTGTGCTGCGGTCTGGCAAGGCAGGAGATGTGAGCGGCCAGGTCGGCCGTTCAAGTTATTGCTTGGCTGTGGGGTCAATGCTGTCTTCTGTGTGGGAGCGGTGCCGAGTATGAAGCAAGAAGTGGCCCTCGAAATGCCGGCGAATATCATGATGTGACTCCATGAATAGCGAAGTATCCACTTCGCAATCTCGCTCGGCCTTTGTGTCATATATATGGGAGTAGTTTTGCTCGGCCATATACGCGGGAGTGGTTTAGCGCGGCCTTTGTGACATATATAAGGAAATAGCTTAGTTCGGCCATATACGCAGGAATAGTTTAGCTCGGCCATATACACGAGAGTAGTCTCGCTCAGCCTTTGTGTCACATACACGGGAGTGGTCTCGCTCAGCCTTTGTGTCACATACACGGGAGTGGTCTCGCTCAGCCTTTGTGTCACATACACGGGAGTGGTCTCGCTCAGCCTTTGTGTCACATACACGGGAGTGGTCTCGCTCGGCCTTTGTGTCACATACACGGGAGTGGTCTCGCTCGGCCTTTGTGTCACATACACGGGAGTGGTCTCGCTCAGCCTTTGTGTCACATACACGGGAGTGGTCTCGCTCAGCCTTTGTGTCACATACACGGGAGTGGTCTCGCTCAGCCTTTGTGTCACATACACGGGAGTGGCCTCGCTCAGCCTTTGTGTCACATACACGGGAGTGGTCTCGCTCAGCCTTTGTGTCACATACACGAGAGTGGTCTCGCTCGGCCTTTGTGTCATATACACGGGAGTGGTCTCGCTCGGCCTTTGTGTCACATACACGGGAGTGGTCTCGCTCGGCCTTTGTGTCACATACACGGGAGTGGTCTCGCTCAGCCTTTGTGTCACATACACGGGAGTGGTCTCGCTCGGCCTTTGTGTCACATACACGGGAGTGGTCTCGCTCAGCCTTTGTGTCACATACACGGGAGTGGTCTCGCTCAGCCTTTGTGTCACATACACGGGAGTGGTCTTGCTCGGCCTTTGTGTCACATACACGGGAGTGGCCTCGCTCAGCCTTTGTGTCACATACACGGGAGTGGTCTCGCTCAGCCTTTGTGTCACATACACGGGAGTGGTCTCGCTCAGCCTTTGTGTCACATACACGGGAGTGGTCTCGCTCGGCCTTTGTGTCACATACACGGGAGTGGTCTCGCTCTCGCGGGTGGGGGTGGGGTAGCCAGCCAGGGGATCGCCGGTGAACTCTTCAACAAAGAAAACAGACTAAAGAAAAGCACACAGCAGCTCTGACAGGTTTAAGTGTTCCTCGATGCTGCAGTGACACCATAGGCGCCACATTTACCACGTTTACATGAGCAGCACAACTTTAGAATGCGGTGCGATTAGGAAAACTTGCGAAAATAATGCTCTTGTAAACGGGCTTTTGCGTAGCAAAACATGCGAAAAGCTTAACGCAAATGTACGCTTCGGTAGGTGGAAGTTTGCGATTAGCGCCAATCATGAAACAAATAACGGTACGGCTGCAAGGGTCATGACACTTCTTGAGGCTATTCTCTGCTAAGTTTTGAGTAAATCTAGGGTAATTAAGTAAATTAGGACAAATTAGCGTCTTGTTTTTAATTCCAACTGCAAACCTAGTTATCAATCACAAAAGTCAGATACGTAACAGCTGAAAGCGGCGCTGAGACGTCATGTTATTAGTGTGTGCCCCAACCGGGAGTTTTACGATGTGGCGGAGTGTTGAACTTGCGGATTTGTGACAGCGTTTGGGTTTACCTGATTTATCCCTTGGATTGCGTAGTGAAACTGATTTACACTGTTTATTTGACTATTGTACAGTTTGGAACAAGGCCGTCTGGTACAACGCACCATTACATAGTCTGGAACCTATACTATAGAACATAGTCTGGCCTGGAAACAATGCACCATTTGATTCACGAAGAAGAAAGGGCTATGTTGTCAACGACAACGTGTCATCGCCTATGTGAATTGCATTACTTTTCATTGATTGCAATGAATAAATTGATTCAATAAATGCAATTGCATTTATTGCAATACATGCAATTATTCCAGATTGCAAAGCTTCCTGAAAGATAAATTACCTAGCGAATTTATAGGTTCATGGATTCGCCATTTTTAATACGGTAACAACGTAAAGTCAGACTAATACATCAAACGCGCCATTTCATGACAATGGTGCGGTAATGTATGCATAACAGTGGCAACGCTAAAACGTGGGCGGATCCAGGATCCTCTTAAGTAAGTTATTCCAGTTTTAGGGCATGTCGACACCATGGTGTTCACTCATTTTGCGTCAGCATTATCATTTATACGTGACATAAGCATGAAACGCAGGAGGTGTGTAATCTGGTTAAAAAGGAGACGTTTGTGTTGCCAGGCCGTGAGGTCAGCGCTGACTCAGCAGCCAGTCGGTTCCCACTGGCATCCTTCCAGCACGTGCAGATCGCTGTCGACAGCGGTGCTGTGAAAGGCGCCACAGCACCGCTGTGGCGCTGATGAGTGAACGTTCTCATTCACACGAACGTTACTAAGCACGTGCCAAAGAGAGAGGAATCCACATTGATACACCTCATCCACGAGAGATACAAAAGGTAGCGATGCTACAAACAAGTAGTGGCTAGCGAACCCGTTGCATATATAACATAACAAAATATGTTGAAAGAGAATGCAGTAGAATCTCCAGAAACTGATCAGTTTGCGGCTGATTTCGATGCGCAATGCCTCTAGTGCGGACCATATTGTATTCATAGATTGCTGTAAGACATCGAACATTTCAACATTTACACTCGTGTTAGTTCAATCCATGTCCCTCATGTGTTAGATCCATGGATCTGCCTTGTCAAGAGGGGCTCCTCCTGTGTCCATTGGAGCGTCTACTTTGTCTAGAGGGACGTCTACCTTGTCTAGAGGGACGTCTACCTTGTCTAGAGGGACTGTCTAGAGGGACGTCTACCTTGTCTAGAGGGACGTCTACCTTGTCTAGAGGGACTGTCTAGAGGGACGTCTACCTTGTCTAGAGGGACGTCTACCTTGTCTAGAGGGACGTCTACCTTGGCCAGAAAGGCGTCTGCCTGGTTCGGAGCGGCGCCTGCTTTCTCCAGACGGGCACCTGTTTTGTCCAGAGAGGCGCCTGCCTTGTCCAGACACGCGCCTTCCTGGTAGAGGGTATTTTATGTATTTTCCAGAGGTGCAGCCATCTAATCAAAAGAAGCGCTTCTATTGTCTGGAGGGGCGCTTCCTCTATCCAGAGGGGCCGCTGCATGGTACAGGAGGCGCCTGCCTTATTCAGAGGGACGGTCATCTGTTCCAGATGGCCGTCATTCGTGCCCAAAAGGGCGCTCGCCTATTACGGAGGGCGCCCCGCGCTTCATTTCTTGAGATGCCTTGTTATTATGTTCTTGTTTGGCCCATGCTTTTCGAAATCATTCTACCAAAATAATGGGGCGCATTGAGGGGGTTCGAGTTCCCCAAGCTATATGGCAAGTTCCATCCCTGACCTAAAGCCGTCTGGACACGTCTACAGGCAGCTCAACGCCGTCGATAACTGTCCACGTATAGTCAAAGTTACATCCGAATATGCCAAAATGCAAGCCCACCTCCACGGGCACATATCCAGATACCGCCCAGCTCCGTTCACAAATGTTCACATATATCCCAAATTCGTTCTAGTATTACCATATTATGCCAGGCGCAGTTCATTCGGCCCAGTCGGGACAAACGCAGAACCGCGTATATTTTTTTTGTGCGAAGCGGAGAGGGAGGTTCCCGATGAAAGCCAACCGGTTGTTAATGTTATTCATGGTTCATTATTGACCGTTCAAGGCGAAAGAGTTGCCACCCATCAGCAGACACGTGGAACTGCTGTGTGTGGGATAAAAGTGTGACAAATCTGGCGCGCTACCAAAAACAATTTGGAAACAAGAATGCAAACAGGCCAGAGTGACATGCATGCACTATATTTGCACACTGCTGACTGATGTTTCATTACACTCCGATTTGCACAAGTACCTGGCCACTCTGCACCACTGATATCTCATCCAGATTTCCATACTTTTCTGCCTAAATTCCCAGTGGAAAAATTATCAGTGTAATTCCACATAATGGTGCAATTCAGTTTAAAACGCAGGGTAAATATCAATATAATTTTCGCAACACACCACTAGTGAATGCACATGCAACTTGGCAGCATGTTTTTTTTTCTTCAAATGACAACAGTGTTATGATTAGGAAATACCTGCACACAATGTGCAGCACAAGAACAAGGGAGTGCAAAATCATTCAAATTTCTATTGTATTATTGAAAAATTCATTAAATCTGAGTGGGGTACCCAACCCAATCTGGGATATTTTCAGTAACTGTCTTCCATGATTTGCAGTCGGGCTGGAAGGTAGGTTTCGATTAGCCAGCCCAATGCTGGAGCTGCTCTGTAGGAGGACACCTGTGATAAACTTGAAAAAGTACATCTATAACCTAACCCATGATGATGGGCTCGAGGTTCATGCACTTTTGGCATTGCTAGCACAGCACCAACCAAAAGAATAAATGCCATGCAACAGCAATATTTTGATTGACCTCCCAGTGGTCACACAACACTGGTGTCCACCATCAACATTTGTATGCACTATCAAGCTCCTTTTAAGGGAAGAGAGAAATGTTACCAAATATTTCAGATACTTGTATTTTAATTCAGATAGGACTTTTCAAGATAAATTGTAAGAACACACTTAATAAAATGACAATGACAAAATGAAATGAAATGAAAATGTATTGAAATAAAAGAACTCAACTAAAAAAAACAGATTTGGTTTTTAAGTTGAAAAATTGTGAAAAGAGTCTAGTATCTTTCCTTTTTTCATTTCTTTGTCCCTTACATGGGAGGTTAGGCTGGTCTAGGTTAGGTCAGGTTACATTGCTTTTTTTTCTTAAATTATTTGTATGCTATGTTACCTAATTCAAAGTAATTTTTTGTGTTATTTTGCCTGCAAACTGAAAAGTAAACATTTGCGCAGGAAATGGGTGGCCACATCATGTTGGCCACATCGAAAAACATTGCATTGGAAAAAGAAAGTCCAAGAATTTATAAAATACCTTAAAGCACAAATTTACCTTTTTAAAACTGATACTAGCCTGACGTTGGTGAGGAAAATTCAAATGAATTATTTTCAAACAATTCAGAAACATTTCCAAAAATGTGAAAATAATAATAGAAGTAATCAAACCTAGCCTAATCTCCTTTGCTTTATGGTAGACAAAAAATGGCATGGATTTATCTTGTACCCAAACTAAACTTCATTAACAACATATTTCAGAGAACATCTGGACTGTTTATTGAATTGTTCATTTGAATTGACAGGTTCCTGTATAATTTGGTTCCATCAATTTAACATCAATAATTGAATGACTTAGCATTCGGAGTAAAAAGATTCATGGAAGCAATGTGGTTAAATCAGATATTCGCAACATCAATAATTCCGCAAGGCTTCCACATTTGCATGATGCTGCCAGGCATATATGCAAATTCTGATCAGTGGGTTAGAACCTCCTGGTTTCATGCCCTGCTAAAGGTAATTTGCCATTTCCATATTATATCTGTATACAGTTTTGCCAATCATAACAATAACTCAACCCTGCACTTTCCTCACCTGTTTAGGTATAGTAGCAGAGCAATGCAATGCTTGCAGCTTTCTGAGAGGCCAGCCTTGCATGAGCACTGAACCCATAATCTTCCACACTCCACCACAGCATGCAGCTCATGGGGCTTCTCGCGTAGGTGCCTGGATTTTATGCAGTGCCCCACCATAACCTTGCTTGGTTCTTTCCCAATCGTACCACAAGTAATGTGTCCTGCATCTAGTACAGCTTCGCTCTCGATGACACAACGCCTTTTATCGCCGATATACTCTGAAATTTGTACAATTGACACTTCCGGAATGGTAGAATCCATCTGTGTTACTCTGAAGCAAGCTCAGACAGCATCACGCAATACGGTACGCGTATTGTTTATCCTTCACAGAGCCGCCATCTTTACATTTTTGTGCTGCCATCTAGCGGCAGGTTCAACGGCGAATACAATACTGATCACAGCGGTTATTGGGGCCAACGTTGCCGTGTTGGCGGCTATTACAACACGTGTATTGCCTTGTTGGCAGCCATTACAACACTGCGCATTACAACACGTGTATTGCCGTGCTGGCGGCCACTGGGACTGGAGCGCGTTGGTCGGCAGGCCGTCAAAGACATTCAGGGGGGGGGCCCTCAGTCAGGCAGGGGGAGGGGGCGAACGGGACAGCCGCCCTGTGGTGAATCCGCGGAGGTCCTTCAGGCGATCCTTTTTAGGTGCAAAGTCCCCTCAAGGCGTAGGCGCAGAAATCTAATCCAGGAGAAATTAACACACATCACAACAGATTGCATGGAAAGGGGCCCCGAAACTTGAAAATAGCCATCCTCAGAACTGGCAAGGGCCGTGAAGACAAGAGAGTTGGAATGTCAATGCCAGCTGGACAGAGTCGTCTCCGCTGGAAATGACCACCAACAGCTGAGGAATGAGGAGAGCCCTCAGGGCTCCTGGACAGAGTCGTCTCCGCTGGAAATGACCACCAACAGCTGAGGAATGAGGAGAGCCCTGAGGGCTCCTGGACAGAGTCGTCTCCGCTGGAAATGACCACCAACAGCTGAGGAATGAGGAGAGCCCTGAGGGCTCCTGGGGAACTTACAGGCGCGCCTGAGAGTCAAAGAGGCTAGGAATATCTTAGGGATTGAAAGGGTCATGAGGGATGGACATGACCCCTTAGGTGCTGAAGGGGCATAGTGAGGGTCCATCTCAGAGCTGGAATGCTTCTGAGATGAGACCTAGACAGGGCTATTGAAGACTGTGATGAGTAACTAAAAGCAGGAGAGGATCCTGAGGGATGAACAAGGCCCCTTGAGAGCGAAAGAGTTCCTATGGGATGGCGATTGCTGTGAGAAATGCTGAAGGTGCTCCTCGGAGCTAGAATGTTCCTGGAACCAAAGCAGCCGTTGGTGATTGGGAAGGGCCCTTAGCAGCTTGAGGAGGCCCACGAGGGTTAACAGAGTCCTCTGTAAGGACTCTGAGGATAGTCCCTAAGCATAGCGATGGTTGTGAGGAATGTCGTAGGCCAGAACTGAAAGGTCATTGATAGACAGAAAGGCTGTCAAAAACTAGAAAGGGCCCTAATGGTTGACCTTTATCTCAACCCTTTCACTGCCACAGCCGGTCTGCCGATTTGCGGCTGTACCGCCGCAAGTGTGTAACTCTGAGTCACCGGCGGGCCGCCCATTGACATGTCTCGAAAGAGTGATCGCCTGTCAGATCTCCCCTCCGGTCTGCCACCTGATACCCTCGCGCCAGTGCGGCGGTCGGAGGGTCCCGATTTCCATGGCGAGGTTGGCGGTCGGGCTGTCCTCCAGGTATGGCACGATGGCAAGGCGGTAAGCAATCGAGCCCAGAATGGAGGATATATATATATATATATATATATATATATAAGTCGAGTACCTAGGATTCGCGCTAGGGGGAACCGATTTGGAGGGGGCCCAACAATCCCCATTAAAAAAATCCCCGGATTTCTACCACTATTTTTCATAGGGGCACATTTTATATTTTTTAAATACAATTATTAGTGACCAACTTAATTTCCTGTGGAAGGGCCCAATCTGCCACCATCGTCTCTGAGTCACCGGATTTCAACTATAACCCTTGGTATCCTTTGGTAAGTCAGCCGACACTGCTGAAATTACACCGGTAACAAATCACTCGTAAATGCAACATTTTCCAATTTCAGGCATTTCAGTTTATGACGCTTGATCGCCAAAACGCCAACGTTCCTGTGTTTGTACACCCCGCCTTGCGCATTCGTCGCATTCGCCACACTTCGTGCGATTTTGTTTTGGTTTCTGCTAGGCCTCCTACGTTTTGCTAATTGCTTCCACATGATAGTCTTGTGCCATATTTGATGTGTGGAATGCTTGGTATGAGGGTTCGCTTGGAAAGTGCGATGAATTTAATTCGATGGTTAGTTCTCTTCTTCCCGCATTTGCTGGTGGTCAAGAAATCTGGATACCCGCTGAGCTTTGATGCACCGCATCTCTTTGGTTATATGCGACCCCAGATTCACCACCGGACCGTGGTCCTACCCAGGAGTTTTTTTTGGACCCGTTGCATTTTTCGTCGTCTATGGATGTGTTTTAGGGCTCCAGCCAATTTTTATTAAGGGCCTGGTACATTTTGGAGACCCGGCTCTGTTTTAAGTTTTGCTGCTTTTCGTTCACCGACGATATTTTTGAAGTACCGGCGCGTTTTTGAAGATTATGATGTGTATATTTGGTGTCCAGTTGTTTGTTCCTTTTTAGGGCCATGTGGTGCTTTGAGGTCCCAGCCTGTTCTTGAGGGCCGATTCGGTCTCATGGACCCGGTGTGCTTTTATGGACTCTGTGGTGTTTTTCTAAAGCTCCCGGTGTGTTTATTTAGAGCTGCAGCGCATGTTTTAGGGACCTGCCGCAATTTGCGAAACTCGGTACACTTTGGAGGGCGCGGTGCATTTTCTGCCTCCCATTGTGTTCTTAGGGTCCCGCTGTATTTAATTGGGGCTCCCGACGCACATTTGTAGGATGCAGTACGATTTTAGAGGCTCTGGTGTAATTTATCGGGGTCCCGGCGCGACGTTTCGGGCCCAAGCGCGTAATTCCGGCGGGATCCTAAGCCAGCTTCCTGGGTTCGACGCAATTGTTCGTACCTTCTCATTTCTTAAGTCCGAGTCCCGGCGTGATTTGTTTGGCCCTCGGCGCCATATTCTTGTGTCCAGCCGCGATTTTTCGAGCTCCAGTATGTTTTTTTAGGCCGTATGCGATTTTTGAAGGCATCTGGTGGTATGTTTATGGCACCGGAGCGATTTCCCGTACTCGGACATATATTTATCGGAATTTCTCCCTTATTTTGGAAGGCTCTGGCTTAATTTTCCTCGGGCCACAATCCAATATCTGTGGTCATGCTATGCTTATTTAAGGCCATCGACACCACTTTTTTTGAGACCCGAAGGGAATTTTCGATGCCCCGACCAGATTTTCTCTGACTACCGACGGGAATTTTGGGTCCCGAGCATGATACTTGCGGGCTCGGCGCGAGTTCGTGGGGAGCGTTGTACTTCACTGGGCCCCAGCGCGATTTTGTCGGGCCCCGGCGCAAATTTTCGGCCCGGTGAAAGTTTTTTGGTGCCAGCTGTATTTATTTAGAGCTCCCTAAGCGAATTCTCGGGTCCCCGACACGAATTTATGGAGCCCAAGAACCATTTTTGGGGACCCGGCGCATTCTTGGCAGCCCATGCCTTCAGCAGGTGGGGGGCATTTTCCTCTTCGGTACCTCACGGAGTTTTCCTTTAGCTTATGACACCCTTCAATGTAGCAGAAAAAGCCCTTCGAATAATTTTCTTTCAGGATCTGTTCGGATTTTTGTTTCTGTGCTCGGGTCGATTCGATAATGAGTCCCTTTGTGATTTTTACGGTCGAGTTCTATTTTTTGGTAAGTCTCATGCGCGATATTTGTAGGCCCCGGTACGATTCTCCGGGCTCCAGGTGCATTTTTGTCATCACACCAGCACGCTTCTTTTCCGGCGCCCGACCCGTTTTTAGGGTCTTTCACGCAATTGTTCTGGCCGCAGAGGGACGTTCCGTGTAGGGATTGATATTTTGGAAGCCGGCTTTCCCGGCTTCATTTTCGTTGGTGGTCCCGATAAGAATCTTGGGGCCCTAGTGCGACCTGTCGAGCCCCTAGCGTGAATTTCAGAGGACCGGGCGCGACTTTTTGGTACCGCCAGGCTCAGGGTAATTTTCAGGGGCCCCGTCCCGACCCCTTAGGGTCCCCGTCGCGATTTTCAAGAACCCTGCAGGACTTTTTTGGCCCCAATGTGATTTTCTTGGCCCAGGCGCGAACTTTGTGCAGCCCCAGCGTGATTTTCATGAACCCCGGTTCGACTTTTTGGGAGCCCCAGTACGACTTTCAGGAGCCCGACCCAATCTTTTGGACCCCAGCGTGATTTTTAGGGGCCCAGCCTTTTTGTCCCCCATCGTGATTATCAAGGTCCCCGGCACGACTTTTTGGGCATCCGGCGTTATTTTTAGGAGCGCAGATGCGAACTTATGAGGCCCCCAGTGTAATTTTCAGGGTACCTGGTCCGACTTTTTGGGGACCACAGCGCGATTTTCCGGTGTTTCGTCCCGGCCATTTGGACCCCAGGGTGATTTTCAGGGGCCTCGCCAGTCTTTTTTTGGCCATAGCGTCATTTTCTGTGGCCTCGGCGAAACTTATAGGGCCCCCAGCGTGATTTCCATGGGTCCGGCTTGACTATTTGGGGCTCCAGCGTGATTTTCGGGGTCCCGGCGGACCTATTTTGGGGGGCCCAGCGGTATCTTCAGGGGCCCGGTCCCACTTTTTGGACCCGCCGGCATCATTTTTAGGAGCCCGGAACGATTCTGGGGGCCCCAATGTGATACTTGGGACCCCATAACCTCTCTGGGGTTGGGGCAACTACCCCAACACCCCCTTCGGTATGCCACTGGTACGCTATGCATATATATATATATATATATATATATATATATATATATATATATATATATATATATATGTATGTATATATATAATCTCCAATTCACCCAGAACAGACCCGATCCCTGAAATAATATGGTGAGTGGTGGGCACAACTCGAGACCATGGATATTTTATGGGACATTAAATGGTAATATTGGAATTATTATCGTGTTCACAACACATAAATTATTCTGTGGTACAAATGTTTTGACCTTTTCTGATTGAGACCTATCATTGCATACCCGACATCATATAAGCAAGTCGTAAAGCAAGTAAGCAACGTGGAGAACATGAATGCGTACACCGGACTATTGGTATCATTCTTCATATCAAATGACTGGTCTTGATGAGCTGGATGCATCTTTCACAAGCATAAGTGGTAGATAAGCATCATTTTGCAATGATAATCATGCCTGAACACGATCCTAATTACACACCGCCCAAAGGATGCGATGGATTTCTGACCGCACCAGTCAGGCACGCCATGAAAGGTGACGCCAACCCATCGATCACCCATTGACAAGGCGGACCGCCCAGCCGTACCCACTCCAAGGGTGGAAGCAATTACAGAAAGTTACACGATTGCGGCAGGCTGAGGTTATAAAGTCATAAAGTCATAAAGTGTTAAGGCTTAATAAGAGCCACAGGGGCCTATCTGGGTTAAGCCTATCTAGATAAGATTCTATAAATGTACATACTCTCACCCCAATCAATCCCTTATCTCAAGTTCCTAGGGAGCTATATATCCCAGCCTATCTAGCACCATTCACTTGATATTGCATGACACACTCAACAATTACAAACTCCTCAAATCATACCCATTGTGCTACCATAGCCAATCTCATCAGTATCACATCCCGAAGGAAGGTGCTGAATCCACTGCTAGGTACACCCTATATAAAGTTATAAAGCGTTTAAACTTAATAAGAGACCCAAGGGCCCATCCAGTTAAGTCTGTAAATGGAAGATACCATAAGCCTGGTAAAAAGGCCCACCACAACCATCCCACATCTTGAAGAATCCAGTCCACCAATAGCCCACACACCTATCAATGCCTATCTACCCTAGCTATCCAGCCTTATTCCCCTGATCCCTCTTAACACATGTGGATTGAATGCCTTATCAAGAATTTCCAAACTGCAGCCATGCCTGCTTAAAGGGGTCTGTGCCGTGCACACTTACTTAGCATAAATATCACCCCATCCATCACAAATTAGAACTCAAAAACAAGATTTTCCTGTCTAAAAAATTTATCCACCCTACTTTTAAATACATTCAATGAGGAACTCCCCACAACATCAGCAGGCAGCCCATTCCACTGATCAACAACCCTTTGACTGAAGACCTGTTGTCGCTTAACTGTCCTACACCTCAACTTGTCTAACCTGAATTGATGACTCCTATGTGATACTCTAAACTGAAGAGCGCCATTCAAATTGACCTGATCTAGTCCTTTAACAATTTCGTACATTTCAATCATGTCGCCCTTAATCTCCTATACTTGAGTGAGTACATATATAATGCCACAAGCCTTTCTCCATATTCTAAGTTACCCATTCCACTGATGAGTCTAGTTGCTTTGCGCTGCACTCTTTCTAACATATCTATATCTTTTTCTATGTCGGGGCTCCATGCTTGTACAGAATATTCCAAGTGGGGTCGCACATATGCTAAGTATAGTTTTTTCATGACTTCCTTGCTCTTATATATCACACTTCTCTTAATGAGTCCCAGCATTATGAGTGCCCTGTTCCTAGCTGAGATACATTGTTTTTCTGCTTTGAGGTCTTTTGAAACCAACACACCAAAGTCCCTTTCCTCTTCAATAACATCCAGTTCCCTCCCTCCCATTGCATATCTGAAAGTCTCACCTCCAGACCCCAGGTGCATAACCTTATACTTGTCATAGTTGAAAGACATCTGCCATCGATCAGCCCACTTTTTTAGGTCCTCCAAGTCTAGTTGAATATTTCTAGATTGATCTGACCAGGTTAGCCAGAAAGTTACTCGATTTACACACTCCGGCAGGCAAAGGGTTAAGGACATATGAATGTATATTTCTCCTCTCCCTTCAATAGAACCATCGAAACAGAATGTGTGCAACTAATTGACACCCGAAAATCCTCTGGTCGGATTAGATGACGCCATATTGTCAGGTCAAGTAAGGTAAAGTTAAGTAAGGTCAGGTCAGGTAAGGTCAGGTCAAATAAGGTCAGGTGAAGTAAGGTCAGGTCAAGTAAGTTCGTGCTTCAAAATCCCCGGTATATCACCTTTGAAGTGCAAAAAAGTGTGTTCTAAGACGAACTGATATGATACTGAAGCAACAATGTAAATTGTCCGGTAACTGATCTGGTGACCTGACCTTAGGTAAAGTTTCAACAGTGCATACATTGGCAAAGCGATCATGTCAAGTTTCGCCTAAGCAAAAACTGCTTCGAAAGTAATTCCAAAGAAAGGTCAAATCGGATCAAATAAAGTCAAATCACAAGAGGTTAGGTCATGTCATGTTGTTAGTTGACCATCGAATGCGATGTTGCACGACTTAGGCGGTGCTGAGACCGAATTCATATCAGACTTCACGAGGAACAGCAACATTCTGTATCAAGGGACATTGTGCAGAATATACATAATACGTTATCTGAACTTGTCGTTGACGTTTGACACATATTGCAACCATGAATGCTTATTATAAGCTCTTTAACATTTGTTCCTTAAAAATGACAACCAAATTAATTTTTTTCCCACTCAACATGAGCACAAAAAACGCAGAAATTGACCTGATCACAGGTTAGTAAAACTTGGTATTAATGCAATTTTGAGATAGCAGGTTGTCTGTGTTCACGAAAGAGCTGCGTGATCTGGGTTTGGTGCTTGTATGTTGCAATTACTCCGAATAGTGGCACTTCGAATATTTTGGAACATTTCTCATTTTGACCCCACCCAGGTCAATGAACTTTGGTGACCTGAACCTGAAATTTGTACAATATATGCATGCAAAACTGACGCATAAAAAGCTATAAAAAATGTTGTATAGGCGTCTACGCATTCAGCCGCTTTTCCGAAAATAAGCTGAAGAGGTTCCCGTGAATTCAGCTAGCTAATAAAGACATACAGACATGACAGTGTGCTGGGAATTACTGAGTGCCATTCTTGAACTGATGTATGGAAAGTGCAGGTTCAGGAGGGAACTATTGGATACCAGGAATATATATATATATATATATATATATATATGTGTATATGTGTGTGTGTGTGTGTGTGTGTGTGTGTGTGCGTCCGTGTGTGTGTGTGTGCGTGCGTGTGTGTGTGTGTGTGTGTGTGTGTGTGTGCGTGTGTGTGTGTGCGTGCGCGTGTGTGTGCGTGCGTGCGTGTGTGTGTGTGTGTATGTGTGTGTGTGTGTGGGTGTGTGTGTGTGTGTGTCTGTGTGGAGGGGGTGGTGTCGATCTACTGTCAGCCTGATTCATATGTCCTTTGTTAAATCATCCCCGAATGTGAGCACAGAGCCATGTTTGCCGCGCCAGTAAACCGCGCAATCGATTTAACCAACATGTGGAGTTCAAACCACAACACGCGTTACACCCTGAATGCTATCGTGTCATTCCTGAAAGCCTTTCCTTTCTCGAAATCGGTATCGGCAGAAACTGCGCTGGTAGGCCAACCCGCATAACGCATTCCGCCGCGGCCGGCAACAGCGGCCTCAGCGTTGGTCAACTCCGCGTGGCAGCTGCCTGCCTCCGCGTGGCATGGCTCAACGTTGGTCAACTCCGCGTGGCAGCTGCCTGCCTCCGCGTGGCATGGCTCAACGTTGGTCAACTCTGTGCCTCCGCGTGACAGCTGCTGGGACGCTGTTGGTGAAGCGATGTGCGGACTTGGCCAGACCATCAGGACCTGCGGAGCGAGCGTGGCATCCCGGACTGCGGCTGACCAGCGGGATGTGCGGACCGTCACCGGACCTGGTGGTCCGGTGACCGGACCTGGTGGTCCGGTGACCGGACCGTCACCTGGCTTCGCCAGGCCATCGGGACCTGCAGAACGGGCGGTCCGTTGTCATGTGGCATCAGGCTGTTTGGCGGAGCGATATTGTCGTCTGCGGCACATTTGTCCACGGACGGCCATCCCAACTCGGCCGATGCGGGACTCTAATTTAATATATCTCGCTGGCGCGGTGTGTGTGTGTGTGTGTGGCCGCGACAGACATAATGGTCAGCTCCACTGCTGGTCGCCAGATCGGTCCGCTGTATGTCAGCCGGCCCCGTCTGGCTGGGGCGGTGTGTGTGTGTGTGTGTGTGGCCGCGGCAGACAGAGGGAGCTCCACTGCTGAATGGAATGGAAATGTTTACATAGGTAATCACAAAACGCCCATGGAACACTTCGACTGGAGGAAGAGCTGACCAGAACCAGATCGCCAGATCACCAGATCAGAACCAGATCAGGTCAGCACCGGTTGGAGTCGGCAGGTCAGCGTTAAGTATGCTATGCGTGCTCCATACACTGATTTGCCGTCAAGTGAACACATACGGGAGAGGAACTTCATATACTTTTGAAGGGGCTGTTGACCACGGTGTTCGACTTCGCCCTTCATTGCCACTGTTTGCCCTCAATGCTGTCGAAGGGCAACCAGTATACTTTTGTATTCACGTATGCGTTATCCGCCCGTCCTTAAGCGTACACAATAAAAGCTAAGAAAGAAAGAACGCGAAGCATAATAAAGAGTATCTTACAAGACACTGGCAGGGAATTTGCAAGCACATTTTAAGCACATACCCAACCATATCAAGCCATATCAAGACAAGACATATACCGACAATATCAATCCAAGCCATATACCGACCATATTAAGCTAAGCCATATACCGATTATATCAAGTCAGGCCATCTACCGACCATATCAGGCCACGCCATATACTGACCATATCAAGCCAGGCCATCTACCGACCATATCAGGCCACGCCATATACTGACCATATGAAACCAAGCCATACACCGACCATATCAAGCCAGGTCATCTACCGACCACATCAAGCCGAACCATACGCCGACCATATCAAGCCAGGCCATCTACCGACCATATCAAGCCAAGCCATATACTGACCATATCAAGCCAAGCTATATACCGACCATACCAAGCAAGGCCATCTGCCGACCGTATCAAGCGAAGCCATATACGAACCATATCAAGCCAAGACATATACCGACAATATCAAGAAGATGGCGACCTCAGTGCACCACTGCGGACCGCAGTGCGGACCCAACCGATTAACGCCAGGTGTCAGCAGTCCAGGTCAGAGCTGCTCATGACCAGGGCTCTGAGCGGACATTTCTGCCGAGCGGGTGCCGACTGACAGCGACAATGCGTCGGCGTGCCGGTCCGGGCCGGTCCGGGCCGAGCCTGTGACGCAGCCGGCGGTCGATGCCACGAGCCGGCGGTCCCCCGACGACAGGACGTCGGCCGGCGGTCCCCCCGGCGACAGGACGTCAGCCTGCCGGCCCCCGGCGACGGGACGTCAGCCTGCGGCCACCCACGACAGGACGTCAGCCGGCGGTCCCCGACGACAGGACGTCAGCCTGCCGTCCCCCCGGCGACGGGACGTCAGCCTGCCGGCGGTCCCCCGACGACAGGACGTCGGCCGGCGGTCCCCCGACGACAGGACGTCAGCCTGCCGTCCCCCCGGCGACGGGACGTCAGCCTGCGGGCCACCCGACGACAGGACGTCAGCCTGCCGGCGGTCCCCCGGCGACAGGACGTCAACCTGCCGGCGGTCCCCCGGCGACAGGACGTCAACCTGCCGGCGGTCCCCCGGCGACAGGACGTCAGCCTGCCGGCCCCCCGGCGACAGGACGTCAGCCTGCCGGCCCCCCGGCGACGGGACGTCAGCCGGCGGTCCCCGGCGACAGGACGTCAGCCTGCCGGTCCCCGGCGACGGGACGTCAGCCTGCTGGCGGTCCCCGGCGACAGGACGTCAACCTGCCGGCGGTCCCCCGGCGACAGGACGTCAGCCTGCCGGTCCCCCGGCGACAGGACGTCAGCCTGCCGGCCCCCCGGCGACGGGACGTCAGCCGGCGGTCCCCCGGCGACAGGACGTCAGCCTGCCGGTCCCCCGGCGACGGGACGTCAGCCTGCTGGCGGTCCCCCGGCGACAGGACGTCAGCCTGCCGGCGGTCCCCCGGCGACAGGACGTCAGCCTGCCGGCCCCCCGGCGACAGGACGTCAGCCTGCGGGCCGATCGCACGGCCTGGCCAGATGTCGGCCGCGGTTGGCACGAGATGTCGGCCGTAGTTGGCACGCCACGCCTGAACGCACCGAGCCGCGGCTGGGGGAGATGTCAGCCGCCGCTGGCACGCCACGCCCGGACGTACCGCGCCTCGGTCGGGCGAGATGTCGGACGTGGTTGGCACGCCACGTCTGGACGTACCGCGACACGGCCGTCAAGATGGCCGGCGACGACAGCGGCAGCGGCTAAACGAGCTGCCCACGCGCCCTGGCGCCGGGATGGCAGCGTGAGCCACGGCACGAGTTCTATTGTAGCAGAAGCTCGCTATCGGCGGGGATTCGTATCCCCTGGCCAGCTGATTAGTTTTCTGTGCTCGCCAGGGGTCCTCGTCCATGAAAGGCTTGTACATCTCAGCTGGTGTAGTTCTATTTATCTGTGTCCGGAGGCTGTGAGATAGATCTGTTGTAGCTGCATTATCCGTGGTCGAGAGCTGAGGCAGATCTTGGCTTCAAGTCCTAGTCCAAGTACACTGCAGGATAGATGCAGTGTACTTATAATTTAGCAAAACTTTTATAAAGTTCCACACAAGCATCTAATTCATCAGCTGGCTCAGCGCCGGATTGATGAAAAAGTTTTAGGTTGGATTGAAGCATGGGTAAGGGAAAGGAAGAAAAGGGTAATATTAAATGAAGGTATATCTGAATGGAAGGATATTCTGAGTGCAGTACCATACGGCTGCGTTCTAGATTCGCTTCTTTTTACAATATTTTTACAATATTTGTGAAAAACATTGAAGTAGGACTGAGGAATATTGTCTTATATTTGTTGATATCAAGCTCTTGGGAATAGCTAATGTAAGAAGTCTTACATTTTTATCAAGCAGCTCCGACGACCGAGATGAGAAGTCACCCGCGGTACGTGGCTGGATACCGCCCCCCCCCTCATGACGTGTCAAAAACACGGCTGCGGCCAAAGGAAACGGGAGCCTGAAGCTGAGTCATGTGCGCGAACCAGCAAAACAATCAACCGACCGGCGACATGGGGCGTCCTGGGCACTCACGTGAGGGGACGCTGGCAGTGTTGAATCGGTACACCCATAATTAAAAATCAAAACCAGGCAAGGACAGAAACGAACCGGGCTCCCCTGTTCACGAGACCTGCAGTCGCTGCAGTACTGCGGTTAAAATAGGCTCCGCCTACCACCGAAACGTTATCAGCAGCGGGACACGCTTGAACGCCGTCGCGGCCCGCCGCGGTCAAAGCATGCGTCAAATCTTGCGCATGACTTTCATTTATGAATGTAAGTTATGTAGATGACGCCGATGAATTGCGCAAGACTTATGCTGTTATATTAATGCTTTCTGTCTGCCAGGCTAATATTTGTTTTATTTTAACGCTTTCATTGCAGAGGAACGGGTTGACAGCAGGTTGATGTACGGCCCCTTTCCAGTCGGGATAGCCCATTCCAGCTCTAAGGCAGGTCGTCTTGCCTTCACAGCCAGGGGCGTCGTTTTGTATACTTTGGAGGGTGTCAGTGTCCCTTGAATGTTCACTTTCCCTCCCAACAATTTAACCTTTTAGCATCGGTCCCTATGGAGTGTGCCCCCAATCTATTTGGGCCTGCCATTTTCTGCATGTATTGTGCACCACCCCAATCATTTTAGAAATTAACGCCCGTGTTCACAGCCTTAGCCAAACAACAGGGAGGGGGAGGGGCTTCTTCAGTTTTCGGGGCCCTTTTCCGCACAATCTGTTATATGCGTTTTACTTTTTCCTAGGTTATATCTCTGCGCCTACCCATTGAGGGCCCCCTTCGCGCCCCTTGGCTACGCCACCGACTTTCATTGCATACAACTGTGGTAGCAATGGCAACAGCAAGCAATCCATGGACAAATTTCATGTAGCTGATCATACCGTCCAAATTCCATAGCAACAGTGCATGCTCCTTTGTACTTAATTTGCTTATGCTGTAATTTTGCTTATTTGCTTGCATTGTTTATTTTAATGCGCTCAGTTGTGCTGTGGTCATGCAGAAAATGATTTACACAGTTATCTGTTGACTGGGTGCATACAAAGACCTTGTTGACAGCATGCATGTTACTGTTCTGTACCTATGACATAAAATAAAACACTGGGCTTTCCAAAATGCATAATATGCATGCATAGCCCATATCCAGCTATACAAGAACAGGAAGTAATGATGTTCTTTTATTCCATTTCAGCCTGCAACACTGAATAAATGTTCAGGCTGTGATAGGTTGTGATGGAAATGATAACTTAGATAACATTGAAACACATCAGCAAATATATATATTTTTTTTAAATGCAATGTAGAGGCATGTTCTCACTCCTGAACAAAATATGTTAAAAGTGTACAGAAAGCTGGGTTTTAGATGGGGCAATATGCAATGAAGAATAATGTAGACTTTTCAACCATAACCTAATCCAACCTAGCTTAACCTAGCCAAACCTAGCCTAGCCCAGCCTAGCCTAGCCTACTGATGGTGGATCACAAAACCTACTGATGTAGTGATGTTGGATCATACAATATCATTACATCACCAAAGGAGTCAGTGTGATCTGCTGTATTGAAACTTTTGAGGAGCGATTTAAAAAAGTGAATATCTTGCTTATACGTGATTCCACCCACACAAAAAGGTGGAAAAAGTATTGCTAGGTAAGCTTCAACAAGTCTAGTCCATTTTCTTTCTCATTTGTGCGGAGTGCCTTCTATATGAATGCCATACTTCATAATTATGACCGCTGAGATAAAATGATTAGGTAATGAAACATGGAGGATATTTTTCTTCAGGCATTCAGTATTAAAAGTTCGGTGTGCACTTTCCGACAGATCTTAATCACTTTGTCACAGAGCAGTTAATTATTAAACATGGTACATTTGTGCCTGGATGCAATTTTTTTAATTCTTGACAATTTTACCCAATGCAACATTTATGAATGTGATTAGGATGGCGTGATCACTCATCTGCACTGCAAATGCTTAGTATTCACTTGGCAAGAACAACAAAAATCTGAAATGGGCTTTGAGTTAAGTATTACATAACATATAAAATATATTAAAATGTATTATAATGTCAATTATAATTAGCTAGACATCTAGGACCAATTGGTAACAGGCTACATTCCCTGTTGATTTCATAGGAACACGCACATATTTTGACCATCAGTAACATTGCACAGGGAATTTTACAATTGTTTTCTGTTACTATGATCCTCACAATATTCGGTTCTGAGAGCACTCCATACCACAAATAGATCGCAGTATGACGTATGGAAATGATATGCTACCAACGAATAGCATCCTTTTTAACTTTCAGCTCGACAGACCTGCCACACTATATGTTAGCTACACTCGAGTTAAAGCCAGAATGCATTCCCTCAAACACATGCGTTGTTACTGATGTCAGCGGTACGGTCACACCGCCAAGCACTGCGGAGGCCACGTGACACGTTGAAGGTCTGGTTAGTTGGAACACACGGGCGAGACATGTAGCTCAAGGGACTCGAAGTGCGAGAACTATAGTCCTCGTCAGGTTCCGTATCCATCCTTCGGTCGCTCTTGTCCAGAGTACGTTAAGGAGAGGAAAATCTCAGCCATTGGTGGTGGTTATTGGTTTTACGACACATCGACCGTTGAGTCATGTAGCGTCGCCAATCTCTCACGCCGATTGGTCGCGGGCGAAGAGTAGCGACAGGTGAGACTCGTACCCACAATCTTTCGATTGTGAGACGAGCAACTTACCCCCAGACTACTCGTCCCCTCTTAGCTATAAAGTGCATCAGGCACCTCCCTTTCTGCCAAGCCCGGCAAGTGTACTTTAATCTAAGTACAAGGAAGCCGAACAAAAAGTGTCCTATGCCGAGATGGCGAGAGACACTACGACGATCACCATACAGCAGAGATAGCGAGATACCCCCAGATATAGCGGGAGACACCACGACGATCACCATACGGCAGAGATAGCGAGATACCCCCAGATATAGCGAGAGACACCACGACGATCACCTTACGGCAGAGATAGCGAGATACCCCCAGAGATAGCGAGAGACACCACGACGATCACCATACGGCAGAGATAGCGAGATACCCCCAGAGATAGCGAGAGATACCACGACGATCACCATACGACAGAGATAGCGAGATACCCCCAGATATAGCGGGAGACACCACGACGATCACCATACGGAAGAGATAGCGAGATACCCCCAGAGATAGCGAGAGACACCACGACGATCCCCATACGGCAGAGATAGCAAGATATCCCCAGAGATAGCGAGAGACACCACGACGATCACCATAGGGCAGCAGCACATGGACGTCACCCAGCTACTTGCCGAGCTCAGTGCTCTGCTCAAATCATGTGGGATCGTCTGCACACCCCCGACGGGCGCAGGCAGTCTGAGCCATGACGAGCATCGTTCACCCAATGATAACTTGGCATCTCTTTCTCCAACAAAGTGTACCGAAGCCGTGCCGCGGGCCGATTCCCCTCGGTGGTGGCAGAAGCACGGGCGGCAGTTGAAAGTGCCACCTCGAAGGGAGGCGAGTGGATCCAGGCTCAAAGGACAAAGGAATATGCCAAGTCGCCGTCGAGGCCAATATTTCCTCGCCTCCGTATCCAGCGTCCTCAGGTCATGCCTTCTCACCATTCAGCGTACCCCGTATCCAGCGTCCTCCACCTTCTCACCATTTCTCATTTCAAACCACCTCCACTTCCGGTTAACCAACCGAAACGTTGGACCTCCGGATCTCATCTTTGTCGGATCTCATCACCTTCAGATCACCATCCAGACATCACGCAAACTGTCCATAATAGCCACTGTACGTGGAGGGCATGTATCGTGAAATACATCAATAAATAAATACATAAATAAATAAACATTACCAATCCCGGACGTGGTCCTGCAGAAACAGGCAGCCGAAAGACATGTCCGCGAGGCGAAGCGGGCGCGACTTGCGGAAAGGTATCGACCGCACCTACGCATCACACACCTATGTAATGTATGGGCCACACCCACCCACCGCTACCTGCTGTGCGGAGAAGAACAGCCAAACTATTCACGCTTCCCAGCTGTTCGTGTACCTGTTCTCACCATTTGTTGTAGCTGTTCACAATTCTGACTGTGCGGCATGGCCTTCGTTCCTGCCAGCATTGCGCCAGGAAGTTGTGGAAATGGCACATGGAACTTGACATATGAGAATAGGCCTGCGTATGATGCGAAAATAGTTCACTCTGAAAGCATATTTCCACACTTGAAATCGATCGGCTTTGAGTTTGCATGCTCGGCACCGTCACATCTTTCACTAAGCTATGACGCATGAAGATTATCAGTGCTATATGGTTATTTGCTTGGTCGAAGTACCCGTAATTCCAAATAACTAACTTCAGTCTAACAATGTGACTTGACTGCCATCAGGCAAAGAACACTCATTCTTATTTCAGAGGGGACATATGTGTTACCCGGCTTGCTCTCAGCATATCCAGAGCAGCTATGTTGTTTAGATGTATGTGGTAGCTAGGTAGCTACTTGCCTAACCTAGCTAAGTAGCTTGAAGGAAAAGGCAAGTTTTTGAATTAAGATTGAAGAGCAAGTTATCAATGACTTATATTCTGAAATAGGTAATTCAGTACTTTTTCATGTGATTGTTGACATAGATTTATCAGTCTGGCATCCAGATAATGTCCTTTCTATGTATTAATGACTACCTAATTAAGGACTATTAAGTTGCAGGTTACAAAGGCTGGCTGCTGTCATGTTATCAACTATTATGCTAACCCATGTTAGTAAATATTAAACTAACAGGGCTAATAGTTGTAAGCTATTAGCCCTAGTCTGGTGCTGTACTTTAGTAAAAATATGTCCATATCAACACAATATTTTACACATGGGGCTTCTTCCGCTGTTGCTTCTATCGAACATCAGACATCGGTATGCAAAGTACAAAACGAATAACGTTTCTCATCAATGCAAGGATAGGCGCTCACCCACATTTTTCGGATGGGGAGTGTATCCAGGCTCCACTGGGCTGCAATAGCATGGAACTCGCCCTTTAGCAAGTAGAAAAGAAGGCGATTGCTGCGTACATAATTCACCTTAAGCCGAGTTTTAATCACACCCACGCCGAGTGAAATTCCCTACAACAACTGTCTCAAAACTCTTCAGTGATAGTGAAAACCCCATGCAATTGTAAAGGATCCTGAGGCTTAGAAGGAACACTGAGGGATGGACAGAGCTACCTAAGAGCTAAAGGGAGTTCCAAGAGCTGGCGATGTTTGCCAGAAATTATGAGGCGTGTCTTGAAGCTGGAGAACCTCCCTGAGAACTGGGGGGCCTAAGTAGGTGTGGGGGTGCGGGGCATCTGAACGCCTTCAGATGTTCGCCCTCTCCCGCTGGACCAAATCCTGACCACGCCCCTGGAACCGCCACACATTGGATGATGCAACAGCTTGTCGAATAGCATTGCAATGTGACTCAGTAAGTCGGCATGGTTGTAAATAAAGCGAGCGTCTTCAAAGTGATCAACGCACCAGAATCAGACGGACGAGCGCGGACAACTATCTGACAAAGTCATCCTACTCCGTCGCAGCTGTTCCAAGGATCCAGTGTGCATGTTTTGCCTGCTAATTTTACGCCTACTCAGATAAAGCTATTCCCATGCCATTCTGCACGGTTCTGCTGCAAGTGTGCAGCCATTCAATCCAGCCCAAGGTGGAGCACTCTGGACTGACGGCCAAGTTTTCTCAATTTCCGGTTCACTGTGCAGAAGTCTGCGATGTCTTCAAAGTAGCGGGCAGCAAGGTTCTGGGTGAAGGGCAAGGTTATTTGACTCCAGTGATGATGAACTGCTGCCGTTTGAATTCGGGCCAGCGAGTAGGAATTCGTTAATAATGGGGTGATTATTTGGTCACCATGGAATTATAGCCCGCAAATTGCTTACAGATAACAGTAATTGCTCTGTTTTAAACGGAGTACGAAAATTGCACCGGCTAACATCGATGTCAACATGCAATGCATGCAGGATAACAACACATTTGCTGGCGATATGTTCGACAAGCGACCCCGCCCCCTCCCACATCAATACACACGGTGTGCGGCGATCGATGCGTCTGCTGGTATATCAGATTATTGACTCCGGCCACGCCGCTTTGTCGGTAACCTGTCTCGCCCTCTTGCATGGTGGCGCTCTCAAAGCCATGGCTTTGATACCTCGAGTCTCCGATATTTTCTCGGTGGGCACCGATGTAGGGGCGGATCTGGTCGGCTTTGAAGTTTGACCTCCGCACATAGATCGGTTCCGATATATTATAATTTATAATCTATAAATCAAATATATTTGAACATATTCCAAATATATTCCAATTTATTCCGAGTAACTCGGACCAAAGGCGGCCAGGCTGGAAGAATGCCATTGCGATAACGTTTTGTTTAGTCGACTGGAGCTGCCGTCGTTTGGTGCGCCCGATGAGGCGAACAACGGCTTTCAAGACCGTTGCTATCCAGCTAAGCCCATTAAAATATAGAATTGCGGCAGCAGATGAAATCTTCGTTGTGATCTAACACATAACAGGCACAGCCATCTGCTGATGGCATTTTTGTCTTACATTCATCTGCACATGTTTGCATCCCTGCCTGGCCTGGCTTCTCCGGCCAGATCTGCACACCCCATCTTGAGGGGGGAGGGGGGTCGTTAAGCTAGCTTTTAAGCTAACCGTCTCTCGAGAAAGAACCTGGTATCGTCGGAATACCCTCGACGAATTGTGTCCGAAAATTGCGTCACTTTTTATCGTTAAATAATCATGAGAATCAAAATAGCGTTTTTTAAAACACAAACACACCTTGACTTTCCAAAAATAGGTTATATGTCCATTTCTGGTAAAGACCCTGGGTTAAACAGACCACGACATTTGATAGCTACTACACAGCGCATAACGTTTCCCAAGTCATGTTTGCTGTTGGACAAACATCGATGACCTCGGATGACGTTGATCTTGAGCATGATTCATGGTTTGGCTTCATCTGGAAATTTAAGCTGTGCAATTCAACTTTGATTCTGTTTGGGCCATAACAACCCACACATATACCACGCAAATAAGGGCGTCTAAATAGGTTGCGTTTCCTTTTCGTCCTTTATCTCGCCCTGAACTCATTTATGTATTTGTATATTTGTACACTCAGAGACATCCACTTAAATACATGGGCTAATATTGCGTCATCGCAATGATAGGGAACGCTTTAAACGCGGCAAGGCATCTATAGAATGATACAATAAGGATACAAGATGCAATAAGGATAAAAGATACAGTACGAATAAAAGATACAATAAGATAAAATATAGTTGGGGTGAAGGGTAAAAACTATCCAGATGGGATCAAGTCAGCCATTACGGCACCATGCTCTTCAACCAGGGTAGGATCGGGATGAAGACGTAGTGAGGCGGATTATGAGGTCCGGTGAAACATAATAAACCATAGCACACAAGGTTGAGCCGATTATAACGGACAAGGTGAAGCTTAATTCGTTTCGCACATCTACAAACTTTCGAGCTACACCATTGGAGTTAGTTTGCGCTTGGGCATGGCCATGCTTCCATACTTTTGTTTCTGTCTTCAATAATCACTGATCAGACATCTTCATCTGACCAGTAATTTGTCTATTCGCACACGTGACTTGAAACACGCGCATGTCGTAAATGAAGCCCAATTTTATCGTCGCGTTGTCCTGCTTAATTCATCACAAAAGACGAAATTGATGGGAATTGATGTTTTATATTCCAATATCTTCTTAACATGTTAATATTCATCGTAATTAAGTGCAAATATCTAAACTTCACAATCTTCAAAACAGAATGCACCAATTGCAACATAAAACTGCGACACAGTCCGTAAAATTGAAGACAAATTATCAGATTATTCAAAACTCAATTGGCCTCCCCTTGTCGCTATGAATACCACCACTCAGGTCACTTGAAGTCGAACAAATTAGATAGGAAACTTCTAAATCGTCAGCATGCAAACAAAGGCAAAACGCGTGGTTAGCAAAACATAAATGTTACAAAAATAACCACCGGCCTGCCTACCTACCTACCTACCGGCCGGCCCAGCAGGTTTGATACGGGTACCTACCAGCCGCCCGGCAGGAGTGATACGGGTACTTATCAGCCGCCCGGCAGGTGTGATACCGGTACCTACCGGCCGCCCAACAGGAGTGGTACGGGTACCTACCGGCCGCCCGGCAGGCCTGATACGGGTAGCTACCAACCGTCTGGCAGGCGTGATACGGGTACCTACCAGCCGCCTGGCGGGCCGGCAGGCGTGCTACCTGCTGGTAATTGTGTCAAGCGGTGGCCGGGAAGCCAGAGCTTGCCATAGCTTTGCATAGCCAGTCATCAGACTGCACCACTGTGCCACAGCATCACTGCACCACTGTGCAGCTGAAAATAGCGGCATAGCAACAGCTGCTCCGCCGGTGTGCGCCCGGTCAGTTGCAATTGCATTCACGGCTTAGTCGGAAATTGCAATGCTACACAGGAAATCACAATGGTCATATAACTTCCCTTATACATTATCGGACTTCACGGCTAAAATCCCTGCCATTTTCATCAAACGCCTCACCGTGCGAGAAGTCCTTGCCTACTAAATGACAAGTATATGGAAGCCTTTTAAGCAATACGCAAACTCTCCTGCGGGATGTCACAACAAACGAATACAGAATTACTCGCTTATTTTCGCACAGTCTAAGCTGTTAACTTCTTCTTAGCATCGTAATTTGTCCATTTCTCTTCTTCGTAATTAATTGTCCCCAGGGAGCGTGAGGATTAATGAAGTAGCTAACTTATAAAAATTATTCATATTTGGCAACCGCGCGCACCTCGCACATCCATCATGGTAAGGGGGCCTTGGCGGCGCGGACACAGCTCTGCTCAGGCACGAGGGTAAGATCTGTCCCGTACCGAAGTTGTTCGATTTGCAAATGCCAATGTCATGTTTTCTGTCATGGAAACATACATATGGAACGTTATCATTAATTCAATGATGTCGTTTGTTGTTAGAGGTTTGATTCTGAGTGCAGTGCTATTTTTTCCAACGACCGTTGCGGGGAAGGAGAGGGGAGGGGCACGTGTGGGTGAGGGGATGGCCATTTGATCTTGTGAGGTAGCTTCCGACTGATGAAGGGTTCTCCATTTTGATAAGCTTCCCGATCAATTATGCCGCCACATGCGCTCACGGTGCTATATTCGGCTGGCAATTTTTCCTCGGAACTCCTCGCTGGTGTTCGGCCGCCCTGTGACGACCAAACAGTCGGGGTGAACATCGGGCTTTTTGGGTCGATTCTTTTCATGCAACGTCAATTGGCGTAATGATAAGTGACGAAAACGTTGGGGAACGTGTTCCCTCTGCCCTCACTGTGGCGGAGCCCCTGCCGGTGCTGGAGTGAGCTTCCACCTCTGTCTATTGAAAGAGCCTGTATTGATCGCCGAACGCTCTCAAACAGAAAGCTCTTGCAGATCGATAGTAAGGGCGAATGGCATAACCTATTTAAGAGAATCTCTCGCCTCCTCGTTCTAGCGCTTCAATGTTGCATCAGCTTTATGCTCTTCAAAGATACCCTGGCATGAGAAAGCGACGCTTACTAGATTGGATGTGAAAGCCTATCTTTTTGATGAGGATTGACTTTTCAAATCGGCGGGAGAAATTGGAAACTTTGCACTATTTTGGCCAACGTAGGGGCTATCTAATTTCGACCATTTATCTTAATAGTCGCCCTGATCTGAGGTAAAAAAACACGCATGGCCTTTTAAATTTACTCCAATTCTGTATTCAGTTCACGCCGAGTGTGTGCTCGCTTGATGCTTGCTACGTTATTAAAGGCTTCTTCATTACCATAAACGTGAAGACACTTAATATTTATAAATAAGCTGCACTTCAATAAATTAAACGTCATAATGATTCCTAGCAGCCTAGGTCTATGTGGGAGAGGGTCGCTTAACCATATCCATCACGTTTGTTTCTAATCTTTCCAAAACTACCATAAGCACTGCCTTGAAGGTTGTCACTTTTCCTAATGTTCTCATTTGCATATAATACCAGCATTTTATATTTTATCTCGGCTAGAGGAAGATTTAGAGGAGGATTTTGTGAAGCATGCCGGGCTATTTTGTGTACTTTATTGTGCATGTTAATCAGCATAATCATTGGTAAATCTTCGGATAGCCAAGCTGTGTGTAGAGAACGGGGTAACGTTCTTGGATCTTCGGGATGACTTTTACGGATAAGTAGATGTGTGTGCTTTAAATGGGCTTCATCTCAGCCAGAAGGGAAATTAAGCTACCAAATAGAAGGTATTGCTGGGAAATAAGACTATAGCATATTTTGCTTTCATGCAAATGCCAGCAGTGCTAGGAACACAATTGAATAAAGTCATGTGTATGTTGTATGAAGAGCTACATTTTAGATGCATAACCGAGGAACGAATTAATTCATGTATTTTAGATATAATTTGCAAGAATGTGAATTGACTGGCTAAGTCAAGCCTGCTCATCAAAATAAATAAAGAATGAGATGTCGAATACTCTTGCATGTATGACAAGTTATAAAATGCCATGCTGTGGGGATATGCATGCAGTGAGAGAGTATACTATTCATACTTAGATATTACGCTGAGAAATGAAACAAAGTCAATGATTAGGGCATACTTTTTGCACATACTGCAATTTGGCAGCCGTCAATCAGGATGGGTGACGAAATTGGCGGGCTAATAAAGGAAGAGATGCGTCGGAAAGTGTATGGTAGGACGCTATTGTTGAGAAAGCATCGTAACGGTGATGATGAACAATACTAGAAGCCTAACTAAATCTTTAAGCAGCCTAGGTACTTGTTTTGATAATTTTTATTGTGTGTTTTAAATGGCAAATGAACCTACGATGGGAGACCAAATATTATATCTGGTACTTACAAATGGGAAACTTTTGTGTACAGGAATGTAAGGCGAGAGAGACTTTAGATGTGATAATACCGTTATAAGCTTAATGAGCTGGCTATGCCGCTAAGAAGAATAGGAAACCAATTTCACGTTTTGCTCAGGGGAGCGATGATCAGTTCGTGATCTTCCGGAGCGAACTTCAGCGGAAATAGTATATTCCCGTGAGGGCAATGGTTATTAGCATTGTTACGAGTCGCCAGGCGGTTTTTTCTTTGCAGTTGCGACCTACTGTTTGGCTTGCGACGATCTCGACTCCTGTTTGTTTCAGCCGTTCCGTTTTCGTCGATGTACGGCTGAAAGACCGTCTCTGACGGAAGGAGGAGACTGGAAGTGCGCGTCACGGACCGAGGTGTCGTTGATGGGGTGGTGGTGGGTTAGACTATCGACCCTGTACTGATCGGTGCTCATGCTGGGAGGGTCCATGCTGGGAAGCGCGCGGCGGCAGCAGCAGGAGGGACGTTGCCAGATATCACAACACATTTCAGTCCAGAGTTAATTTCTGTGCGCGACTTAGTGATACTGCTTTGTTCCCGTCCGCCTATTTATTATATTTATTGAGTTACGAATGCATACTGCCGCACTTACCTGATAAGTTTAGCTTAGCTTAGTTTTATAACGGACGATTCTGCGCCTGGCCCGCCGGGCGCGACACCTACCGGCACCAAGTATAGATAGTAGTAGTTCAATGCCGCTAATGGTGGCAGTACCAGCCCGCCGAGTTGCTCACCGCGCCCAGGGGGCGGGCTGAGCGGTCACCGCCTAGCGGCTCGTAACAATGCTAATAACCATTGCCCTCACGGGAATATACTATTAGCATTTACTTACTCGTTCGCTGGCGTTTTTTTTGCAGTTGCGACCTACTGTTTGGCTTGCGACGGTCTCGACTCCCGTTTGTTTCAGCCGTTCCGTTTTCGTCGATGTACGGCTGAAAGACGCCAAATCACAGCGAACGAGTAAGTAAATGCTAATTGATATTATCATGCTTCTTGAATTCATACAGAATGTAGGAAGTCCTAAAAGGTTTCTTGTTTTAAGGCTACGATAGGTTATTTTCCAATCGACAAATTAGAACGAACAAGGTTAGACTTCCTCCGTGGCTGACAACGAAAGGAAGACAATTTCTGGTATCAGAGAAGCATGAAAATTAAAACACTAAAAGACTGTAACTCTGAAGCATACCTGCGGAATATAGGAGAACTAGAAGCAAAGTTAGGAGGTGTGTTAGGGCACCTAAAATACCGGTTGAAATTAAATTAGACTATGTCTGTGATGCAGGAAATACTAAGAAGTTGCACAGCTTGTACATATTTAAATAAAAAGGTAGTGTCGAGCTACTGGAGGTAGACGGTGAAATAGCTGTTGAGGATTGTGATATATTCGAGTCCCCAAGCAAGCAATTCCAATTGTTGTCACTAAAGGGCACTCAAGTACAGGTGAAAACATTGAAGACTATCCCAGAACAGGGGATAAGCTAGATGATCTCACCATAACTACAGAGGCTGTAGAATGCCATTTCCAGAGTATAAAGCCGTTAAAGCCACAGGACCAAATTACATATATGTTAGGATGATAATTCAGTGTGCTTAGCAGTTCCTCTAGGTATCATTTCAGGCGGTCTTTTTAGTGTTCACAACTACCTGAGGATTTGCACAATGCAAATGTAGGACCGATTTTCAAGAAGGGTAATGGAAACTATGCAGCAAATTACAGGGCCAGTCGGCTTAGCCTCCCGAGTTTGCAAAGTGCTTGAAGAACTTGTCAAGGCATATATTCAGACTCATCTTGATAGACATAGCCTTTTAAAGGCGACTCGGCATGGATTCGATCCGGGCGATTTCGCTTAGTTTTCCTTTACATTCCATGCGACATGCAGCTAGATAAGTTGTCAATGGAAGCACGATTGATGGGGTGTGCATAAACTTTTTCCTTAGCCTTAGCCTTAGACTTTAGGAAGTTATGAAAAACATGTACTATGTCTGTAAAGTACTTCCCGTTCAGTAGTTCTACTCGGAATATTATGTACAGGAACGGAGCCCCTCCTTAGATGGGATACAGATATGCAAGAAAGAGTTAAATGCAAAGCTATTAGACTTGTAAGTGGACTAGGCAATTTATAATATGATGACGGCCTTTTGGAATTAGATATATACTTACTCAAGTATACGATAATAATTGGTGACATGACTGAGCTGCTTAATGGAGCTGAAGGCTCAGGTAATGCCAGTCTAAATGAGTGTAGGATGGCCTGTAACTGTATTAGTTTTTAACATTAAGATGCGAATATTTATTACAATGCCCGACGTTTTGGTGTTGTACATTCTTCAAGGGCAAGACAGAGCGAACAAGTATTGCAGTCAGAATGGGTACAATGCACGTCATAAAAAGGTTTTTCAATATACAGAAATTACATGACATCACGCATTAAGTACAAGAACACTTCTTAAAAACATACCCAACCGAGCGAATGACATCCAGGACCTAGATAAAGTTAAGTAATCAGCTCGCTCACTGGCTATTAAGCAATGTACCCGATGAGGAATGAGAGAGGAAGAAGGGAGGGAGAGTGACAAAGAGAGAAAGATAGAAAAAGAGAAAAAGAGAATAAGATAAAAATAGAAAAAGAGAAATAGAGAAAGAGATAAAGAGAGAAAAAGGGAAAGAGAGAAAGAGGGAAAGAGAGAAAGAGATAAAGAGATAAAGAAGAGAGAAGGAGACAAAGAGAGACTGAAGAGAAACTGAAGGCACCGTCCATGAGAGGCATGCCAAAAATCCACAAACAAGACGTGCCTGTGCGCCCCACAGCGTCTGTGATCGGCAGCACCCGAAATCGTCTGACAAAATGTCTGGCGAAACCGTTATCGGGGGCACTGGGCAAGATACGTTTGGCACACCTGACAAACTCGGCTCACCTACAAAGACTGAGTCAGGTTGACTGTTCTGACAAAGCTGGTGAGCTTCGATGATGAGTCGTTATTTGCAAACGTCTCTGTCGATGGTTCAATATCTGCTATGAACAGAGCACTCAATGTCACATTGCTTAATAGCCATTGAACGAGCTACTTACTTTAGTTTATGTAAGTCCTAGATGTGAATCGTTCGGTTGAGCGTGTTTTTAACGGAAGTGTTCTTGCAATGAAAGCGTGATGTCTTGGAATCTCATTATGCTAAAAAAAAACGTTCATGGCGTGCATTGTACCCATTCTGACCCCAAAACTTCTTCGCCCTGTTTTCCCCTTGAAAAAGGTATAACAACGAAACGTCTGACAGTGCAATACATATTATTATCTTAAGGTTAAAAAGCTAATGCAGTTACAGGCCATCCTGCAATAATTTTGAACTGTCCGCCATTCAACAATGCCAATCTAAGTAATGCTCTTCGATTTAGGAAATTACATAGGGGTCATCAATTCAGATTAGACAAGTCAAGGTGTAGAACAGCTACACGGCAATAGGTTTTCAGTCTATGTGTGGTTGATGAATGGAGTGGAATGCCTGGTGATGCAGTATGGGGTTCTTTATTTAATACATTTAAACATAGGGTGGATACGTTTTTTTGGTAAATGATCGTATATTTGAAATCCAAGTCGGGCAGTAAGGAAATGGGACCTCAGGATGAATGAGGTGAGCTTGATGCCAACAGGTGTGCACTGCGCACTGTTCATCCACGGCCGTGATGGGCCCCTGGCAGGTGGTGAAGAGTCCCTCAATGCAAGTGTTTGAGATGGTCGATAATTTCGTTTTATGTGTCCGACACAGATGTCGGCGAGATAAGCCGCATTGCTTCGTCGAGGAAATACCGAAGGAATCGAGGAAACGCAAAGGACACATGACAGATGATGAGGATGATGGGCAGATGATCAGGATGCTTTGCGGTTCGAGGCCATGCCACATATTCTTCCGAGGCAATTTGCCTGTGCGACTTGCTTGTCAAACAGGGTCCGGCTTCTGTCCGGCTGATCGTGCCTTGGCAGCAAGAATTTTAGGCTCCTTGCCCGATCGGCATGCTGGCCGGACCCTTCCCCGACAAGAGAAGGAAGAGGAAATTTACTTTGGAACAAGCGGGTTTCACTTTCTGCCGACTTGATTACAACAATAGCACGCGTGAATGAATAGTCTTGAATGCAATTAATTTCTACTGGAATAGGCGTGGACAGGTGCCAACGATATGCAGTGAGTAAAAATATCCCATAATTGTTGTTACACGAATCGTACATTTTGAAAATGAACACAGAACGCTGAACGGCCGGAAGGAAAGTCAGATGAACTTCTCGTTACGGTCGAAAGCGTGGCAAACACCCGCAGGTGCCACAAGCCCAACCTTCGGCCATTGCCACACACCAACATCGACTGAACCAGCGCGCATCGTCCTGACGATACAGCGGCAACGTCTCCGAGAACAACAACGCTGGCTGCAGCGCCGTGCTCAGACGAGCCTTTCTCTCCACGTCACTGCATTTCGATATATCGCGACGCCCGGGCGTCTCGGGCCGCCATTGTCACAGCCAAGTATCGGGCGGCGGCTCCCACGCTGCTACTCGGCGGCGGCTGCCACGCTGCTTCTCGGCGGCGGCTCCCACGCTGCTACTCGGCGGCGGCTCCCACACTGCTTCTCGGCGGCGGCTCCCACGCTGCTTCTCGGCGGCGGCTCCCACGCTGCTTCTCGGCGGCGGCTCCCACGCTGCTACTCGGCGGCGGCTCCCACGCTGCTTCTCGGCGGCGGCTCCCACGCTGCTTCTCGGCGGCGGCTCCCACGCTGCTACTCGGCGGCGGCTCCCACGCTGCTTCACGGCGGCGGCTCCCACGCTGCTACTCGGCGGCGGCTCCCACGCTGCTTCTCGGCGGCGGCTCCCACGCTGCTACTCGGCGGCGGCTCCCACGCTGCTTCTCGGCGGCGGCTCCCACGCTGCTACTCGGCGGCGGCTCCCACGCTGCTACTCGGCGGCGGTGGCGGCGACGATACAGATGCGGCATTTATTTGCACCGCGTCAAGCCGCCGTCGGGCCTGCCCATACCTATGCTGCACACACTGCACGTACGGTTGTGTGTGTGTGCGTGTGTGTGCATGTATGTGTGTGTGTGTGTGTGTGTGTGTGTGTGTGTGTGTGTCTGTGTGTATGGAGCGTGCATGTGTGGGAAGGTGTCTATGGGTGTGCGGTTGTATGGAGGTGTGTGGGGTCAGCCATGCACTTCTGCTTGTATGCACCGATATGTGTGCGTGTACGTGCGTATGCGCATAGGCGAGGAGGCTTGTCTGCTTGTGAGATTTCTGTTTCACATTTAGCGCTCCATCGAGCATACACGCACTACAAAACAAGGCAGTTAACATCTTTTATGAACATGGATACATGTCATTTTTTGTGGGCGGTATGATTACAGTCTTCTCCTAGAAGACCTAACTTCTCAGTATTGTAATACCACAGTCCAGCTCAGGAAAGCTCATTGTCCTAATGGCTGGAAAAGTTGCTTCAGAAGCTGAAAGAAGTTTTCCCGGACCGGCATTACCCACTTTTCATTTCCAAGAGCTTATCTCTGGGAAATGAAGCACATGTCAGAGTTGGTGTGCGTAGGCGGTTCTGGAGAAGCACAGAGCACACACAATAGGAGCGTGACAGCTTCGAGTGCAGGGGCCGTCCAAGCGTTACGGTCTTCATGTGTTGATCGCCGAATATATCTTCCGGGATTCCTCTGTCAGATTTCCATCGCCACTGTGCATAAGCTTGTTTGGATCTATGTATTAGCTGGAACGCTGAGTGATTTGGTCAGCTTGGGAAGCAAGTTCGTGGCGTTTGCATTTGGATATGCGTACAGCTCCCACACGTCCGTGAGTTCCTGGGTCGCCTCGAGCACTTCCTCTAGGCTTGCCTGTAGTGCTTTCGGCTCGTCCGTCCATGGGCATTCCCAGCAGTCGCCGCTGGAATTCTCTCCGCATGTGAGATCCCTGACAACGTCAAGTTGGCTGCGGACAAGAGTCAAAGCCAGTCGAAATTGGCCTAATGTCGGGCACGTAGTCACTTGAGATGGCGAAGCTACACAGCTGCCATTGATGAGCATCTCCTGACCGTCTGAGCATGGAAACTTTCCAGAGACACCTAGTGTCAACAAGCTGATGACCGGGACAATCAAGAAAGCAATCATTCTCGTTGCGGAACTTCCAATCGATAATTGCATGTCAAATTGTAGCTGAACCTCTGTGAAAAATACCTGATCGTATTTAAATGGTGAAGCACTTCAGGTGAGCTTCAATATCTCGAGGAACCGCTCACAGTATTTCTTCATGCAGCCTGTATATACCCCATGCAATTGTACTTTAAACTACCAATGCTTTTCTGTTCCAGACTGCGTGTTGCTCTTTGATATCTGTTCAGAAATATGCTAAGCTCTTTGCAAGATACAAACATGCAGATAATTGTGTCAAGTCTTCAGCATTGTATCGCTGAAATCTTGCCAGAGGTCATAATCACGTGACATGATAATTCTGGCACCCGTACTATTACCCGATTATTCTGGTGAGGCATTTTGAAATCAAATGTAAGTATTCCATGCGGCTTTCCATCACATTATGAATGTTGGAAACGAATATACAGAAGAAACATGCACACGAACATTTATATATATATATATATATATGTATATATATATATATATATATATATATATATATATATATATATATATATATATATATATATATATATATATATATATATATATATATATATATATATATATATATATATATATATATATATATATATATATATATATATATATATATGCATATATATATATATATATATATATATGCATATATGTATGTATATAGATGAGTTCATAAATTATTCATAGCAACAAGTTAGAAGGCACACTACCTGACAGGCAAGATGAAGCCATTTTTTTAGAACCAGGCAGATCTTGCTTCTAAGCGTCACTCACTTTTACCGCAGAGGGCGGTCTCAAAATGTCCCTCAATTCGGGCCAGGCAGAGTTCGGCTCGTTTCTGCGCGGCCCTGGCGCCCCCGCGCCACAGCTCTGTCGGTGAGACGTAAAAGCTGCGGTTGACGCTTTTTTAAGCTCCTGGAGACTTCGTGGATCCTTCTGGTAGATCTGACTTTTCAGGCTCCTCCACCGGAAGCAGGTGGGCTAAGTCTGGCGGTGGTCATGGTTCTCCATGTTCCGGGAGATCACTCGATCACCGAAGGGATTGTATGGCAACTACCACCCTGCTATAGCCACTTGGAAGGCATTTCTTCATAGTGCCTGGCCAGGGCTCGTTTCCAGAACTTGTCTAGCGTCCTCCCGTACCGTACTTTGACCGGGGCTCGGTTCCATAACTTCAGTGTCCTCCCCTGACGTTCCTTACTGACAGTCGACAGTCAGGGTGTCACCGTGTCTGGTCTCAAACCAGAGGTCCAACGATGCCCGTGTTGCTGAGCGCATACTATGCTGCAACCTTGCCGCAGTGCTGTGCTGCAGCCTTGTTGCTGTGCAGAGATTTCTCACCAACTTCAGTGGGCTTCATCGATGACCAGCTATTCTGGGAGCTGACGGTGCCGTTGAAGTGGAAATGTGCCTGATCAGAAAACCGGACGTGGCTAATGGAGATAGGCCAGTTATCATTCTCCTCACGGAGTCACGCCATGTGCCCACTCCGGACAGCTGTGTCGCTTTCCGAAAGTGTGGGATTGGTCGTCATTTTGCATGACTTCGGCCTTTCTTTTAAAAATCCAGAGTACTGAGAACTTGCGTGTGCCCATCTCCTACGCGTGGCGCCATGTTGATTTTGTTTGGAGGTGTGTCAGTTGAAACCGTCACTTCATCGGTCCACTGTGCAGCCCCGGCAATTTTGTTTTTGGTTGCTTCTCTCTCTTACTTAGGTCTCCTACGTGACCCTCGCAAAGGACCCATTGTGTGGGTCCGTGTGTGGTGCGATAAGTTAGGGTGTTCTTCGTCTTAAAATTGACTATGAGTTTTCACTATGTCAAGATTACCGATTTGGCTCATCAGAAAAATTGCACCGACTAAACTTTTGTTCTTGCTGGATTAAACCAGGACTAAATGCAATGAAGCATATATGACGCAAATATCCCTTTCTTCGCCCACGCTATTTACATATGCGCACAGAAACACCCACACACACACACGCACAGATACACATATATATATATATATATGTATATGTATATGTATGTACATTGCGTAAAACGCTAAAAAATGAATGATGTAGAAAGTATGAAGGGCGACTAGACCAACAAGGAACGTTTTCAGTTGCAATGGGTGGTCATGGCAATGTCAAGGCAATTCACCATAGCACCGCTACGGGGTGTCGCTTCTCAAAGACAACACACGTTCAGGGTTCCATTGGCACCTGCTTTGGTCGTAACATATAGGTGCACCTATATATGATGCATAGTCAGCGATGCTCAGTGAAGCATTGCGTGGCCCCGGGAACATACAAATTTTACAAGAAGACATCCCTGGTTTCTTTTATGTATTAGTGGCCCGAAATTGACTAAGGTTTCACGGCAAGCTCGAGCTGCGGTATCTGTCTTCGACCTACTTTTTGACGTATATCTGAGATAATCTGTGTCGTAGCTTTCATCTGCACATTTTTCAATCTTGGGTAGTGCTGTGATGCGCTTTCAAATCAGTATATGAAGCCATACTGCTTGGTAGTTTTTTTTTCTGTTGTCTTCATCTACACACGCTGATCAGTACTTAGTAACTTACACCACTTTATGTAGCAATTATTTTGGCGAAAAAATGCAAAGGGAACATTTCAGATGCAGATTTTCACAGACATGAAGCTATGACAACAAAAATCATCGCTGAGAGATTTACGAAAGGTTCGATAGTTCATATAACGTCATCAATGAGAGAATATGGATGCTTCAGCACATATCTGCCGCCCTTAAATATTGAAAACACGGTAGCTTGCTTTTTTGCATTCTAAAGGGCGCTAAAACTTCATCGATCGTGCTTCCCCGGAATCATTTCGATAACTTCGTGTGATTCGGGACACACATCCTGACATCCGGTGCTGCACTGATCATTGCAATTACCACTTTCTCCACAAAATATCAATTCACCAATTGCGGGTAATGTCGTTCAGCACCTTGTGGGTCCAATAAATATGCATAAAACGTTAAGAACACGGAACTGTTTTCGTGCATTATGTTGTCAATCGTAGAAGTTCACACGACAGGCACGTAACCTGCATATGCAACTCCGTTGTTGGCATAAGTATGCTTTCATGAGGCAGGCTACATTTGGAAATGTACACACACACACACACACACACACACACAAACACAAACACACACGCATACACAAACACACACACACCCCACACACACACACACACACACACACACACACACACACACACACACACATATATATATATATATATATATATATATATATATATATATATTTATCAGCATGATTTATCACTTCAACTTCACTATCATACTGCACGGACTGATGCTCGACCTTCCGGTCCGCCGGATCCCCACGGGTGACCTTTAAAAATAAAAATAAACAACGATGCAAACAAAAAGTCAGCCGCACAAACCTCACCCGCTTCAACACGCTTTACTTGTTCATCATCGTCAAGAACTTCTCCACATGACTTGCACTCTTTTCACTTTTAAACCCGCACATGACGCACATCAATTTACCGATGTTCCTATGTCGACCAGTAAGGTTCAGGCCATACACTGGATGAGCCGTCACCCAACGGAAGCTGGCCAAGATGATGCTTTCCCCTCCACCCAAATCTCCATCACGCCAATGCTGATACCACCAGGCTGGACTCTTTCAATACTGCAGCCGCAGTCCTTACTACAGAATTCGTCCCACTCTTCGCTCATTGCAGTGGCCACGTGTTGGATGGTCTCCTCTGCGAAAGATAAAGAAATATGGAGAGAGTTGTTGACTGATTCCTGACTGCACGTAGAGACATTGTGATTTTCTGGTTTGGTTCTGGTCAATGTGTAAAAAAAGTGTAGCCGAAAAAGTGTAGCCGATACATGAACCCGAGTATCCCAAGTATTCTTGTCCGCACCGAATAGATACATTGCCCGTTTGTCATTAGTTAATTGGGCAAGTAAAATACAGGAATAAAGCCGAAACGTTGGTGTTCATTTTTTTCTCTCGAATATATCATGTTGTGCCATTGTAGTCAGTATATTACTCGTTTAATCCTGTGTTAAGCCGAACATTGCATCCAATATGATATAACATAATTGTCGGATAGACAGATTGTGGACAGGCGGACAGTTTTTGGGTCGGAGATACATGAAGCTAATGTGATCATGTTTTGTAGAAGTGCTTTAAAATGTCTGATGTCTCAGCCCATATCCTGCTTTCCTGATGGAGACAATATAGTCGCAGCGTCGGGAAATATCTTTGAATGCCGATCTGAAGTCATTTTCACTAAATTTATTGATAATTTCGCGTACATCATTTCACTATTTTCACCCATACAACAAGCTGTTGCACGTCGTATGATGTTTAGCAGTTTGTCAGTTCCACATTGATTTCGTGTATTAGAGGCTGTTGATCAGGGAGGAAAGGAAAGTCAACGAAAGAGTTACAAGCTATGAGCTCATACATTATTTCATTGACGGCTCCGGCTAACATCATCATCCCGCACAGTTAAAACGGTTTATCCACTCCATCGCGTACTAAACCGAAAATGTTATTCGGTGTGGTATGTACCTACAGTGGAGGCTATGGAACGTCCTGTGACGCTTAATATATATTAAACCTCGGGTAGGTAGAAAACGTGAGGTCACTTTGCAACGCCTGATACTTTCTCAACTCAATATGCGGTTCAGTTTGTTTTTCTTCTCGCCCCGCGACCCGCAAGCACTAGCCATACATTAAATGTATTTCTGCTCTCGCCCTGGGAAATTGGTATTTTATATCCTCGATTTCGCAGCCATAAACTGTCAATTTTGCAGTGCTTGACTGTAGAACTATATTAAATGGCGAGTTGGTAGACAAATTAATTTAATCATCTGGTAGTGGTAAGCTTAAATGATTTTTTTTTTCACCTGCGGTGGGTTTAATTATTTGATCCCGCCCTGCACACAAACGCCCTGACGGGACGGCGGTGGTTAGAGTTGCTGATGCGGCTGTCTGTGGGAGAGGAGGACGGGACGGCGGTGGTTAGAGTTGCTGATGCGACTGTCTGGGGGAGAGGAGGACGGGACGGCGGCACTCTGCGGAAGGTCGATAGGGGCCGACCGGTGATGCTGGTGGCTGGGCAGCAGGGTCGTATTGGCCAACAGGGCATGCGAGCGGCGCCGTAGCCTAACCCTCGCCGGATCGGCCGGTGCCTTACAAGAAGCATGCAGGATAATGCAGGTGTTGTTCTTCCCTTCGCGCATGGTAGCTTGCCAAAATCTATGAAAACACCCGGGGATATCAAGCTTATTCCACTGCATATTAGATTCGTCATTGTATGATCTCATGATGCTCATCACTGCACTGGGGTGCCACAATGCTGATCAGCAAGAAAAGCAACGCTTGCACACATGCATGTCAGTGGGAGACACCGGTACCAGTACCGTGCCTGCAGTACTAGTGCCAGTACTTTGCCGGCAGTACCAGTGCCAGTCCCGTACCGGCAGTACCAGTGTCAAGGCCTTGCTTGCAGTACCAGTACCAGTGCCGTGCCGCAGTACCAGTACCAGTGCATTGTCTGCAGTACCTGTACCAGTGCCAGTGCCGTGTCTGCAGCACTTGTGCCGTGCCTGCAGTACCAGTGCAATATGCAACTTGGTACAATTGTATTTTGTCTGTGTGTAATGACTAATGAGTAGCATTCAGTTCATTTGCTGATGGTTGCTAAGAGCCAGGCCACAAAATAAGGTGGCTTATTGCGTGCTGCCCAGCATCTGTACCAGCTGCGTTTGTGGCAATTTCAATACATCTCAACATTATTGAAAGCTTGAATGGATGCCCGACCTTTCTCACTTCGACATAATTTGTGGTTATATGCTGCTGTACGGAAGCGCACGTCTTGGAAATGTGGCGCAGCAACACTTATTCATAGCGTTGCTCAGAAAAACACATTACAGCACCATATTTCATCTTACTTGATCAGCCTGCCTGCCTTACCCCGCTCGATCTTACTACCACCACCATCACCCACTCGACAACTTAAAAAAAAGACATATCCAAGGCTGGATATGTCTGATATGTCTCTTTCGACCCAAATCCTGCCACCCCTTCCAGACCCGACCCCTGCGCATCTGGAGTTCGCTCTCCCTTCGCCGTAGCAAGTTCGTGAATTTGGCCCTGTATTGGTAAGATATGGTTATTCGATGCATAGTACAGCACTATACAGATTATTAGATACTGATTGTATCAAAACATGATAGTCCCAACCTTGCGCCGCACTCACTCTAGCATAATATATATATATATATATATATATATATATATATATATATATATATATATATATATATATATATATATATATATTCAAAGTGGGTTCCTAAGTGTGGTTCGTACATAGAAAGGGTACACATATTTTCTCGAAGTTTCCCTTCTCTTGCGTTCACACTCCCATTGATAATTCCTAACATTGTTATTGCTTTGGGTCTGGCTGGGTTATGCAGAACATTATTTCCATCATAGTTGAATAACATATGGCATGCAGCTGCCCATGAATTTGAGTTCGAATGGAATATTGCGAGACTGATCATGATTGTTCGCCGTTCCTACCAGTTTGATGTCGTCAGCAATTTTGAACACCATATCTCTGTCATATCTCAATGTTGTTCAAAAAGGCGATGGACAAAATTAGACCTAGAACGGAGCCCTGTGGCACTCCACTTAGAACATTCTGCTGTCCAGATTTGTATTCATCTAATACTACCTTTCGATTCCTTCCCCTGAGCCACGCTTCAATTCAGCCTAAAACATTTATATCAATCCCATACTGCTTCAACTAATGAATTAGACACATGCATGCTTTGAAAAAGGCAAAGTACACGTTTTCAAAAGCTTTTCTAAAGTCCAGATACACGACATCCTACTTCCATCGTCAACTTCCCAATTTATACACTCCATGAATTCCAGAAGGTTAGATAAGCGAGATCTCCCAGATCGAAATCCACGATGAGGTCAACCCTTATGAGTTCATATCTATCAAGAGGAGGATGTCTGTACGTGCTCTTTGACAAGTTGTTCTAGCAAGTGAGATTCAACTAAATGGCCTGTGCTTTCCTACCAAGTTTCGATTAACCTTTTATAAATTCGGCATTATATTTGCATCACGGCAATCCTCAGTTACTTGGCGCAACACTCAAAGATTACCTGAAAATGATGCCTAGAGGAACTACGAGAACTTGAGCACACCCGAATAAAATACTAGCACATATCCCATCAGGGCCTGCAGCTTAGTTGACTTCATTTTCCGCACATTGGTTTTTACAGCTACTGTCGTTATGGTAGCGTCTTTAAAGCTTCTCTCCTGCCACAGAATAACCTCAGTGCTTTCGGATGTTTGTGTTCATGTCGCTTCAAGGCCTTACAGGTTTAAATACTGGCATAGCGAAACCCTGTGAATAAGTTTGCTGTTGAAAGATGTTCCTGACATCAAACGGTCTACATTGCTTGCATGGCAGTAATAAGCTTACGTGGTGCGGCGACCGGTGTCGGGCGACTCCGCCCACTGAAGCTTGTGGAGGACCAAAGGACCTATAGGTGGTTTCTTGCCATGTAACGCCTTAGGCCTCATGCTAGATTGAATAAATATCGTGTGGGACGAATTCCCACAGTCAAGCATGCAATCAATACCCCCTCCCCCAAGCTTTGAGTGGTAACCGGTAGCACGGGCGCAGTTTGTTGCAGTGGCAGCGGATTGTAATTTTGGATCTGGTGGGAAAAAGTTGAAGTCAAATTTGTCTGCCCCTCCCGCATGCCCCGCCCATATTTTGGCGTCCTTGGATTCTGGCAACTTTTTTGTTCTTGTGAAGAGGCATTTTGTACTTGCACCTATTTTGCTCAGTTTTTTTTTATCTCTGTGGTTGCATGAAATCAAGTTATTTCTAGTTAGCAAAGCATCTGTAGTACGGTAGGGCTCTTTTACACCTAAGTCTGTATGGGGGTTCCGCCCCACCCCTGTATCTCGGAATATACTGGGCCGATTTCAAAGCTGAATAGCTCAAGCAAATACTACTGGTCGAATCTACACCTTTAGAAGGCTAAAAGTTCAACATTTTCCAATTTAGAAGTCAGACGATAAAATGCCCAAAAATTTATCACAAACATTTAGGACTCTGTTATAATTTTACAACAGTAAAGTCGTTCATGGTTGTATACAAATCATCCTTAGTGATGCAGAGCACCATTTGATGTCCATACTCCTAGAAATCGGTCTGTGTCCTATTTTTCCTTCAACACCTTAACATCTCGGGGATGTACACCAGGTTCGGTTTGGTCGTGGTGCGACTGCGTGCCGAACGCGTGCCAGTGACTGAGCAAGATATACCAGTGACTGCTTGAGACATACCAGTGACTGCGTGAGGAATGTCAGTGACTGCGTGAGACATGCCAGTGACTGTGCGAGGAGTGTCAGTGATTGCGTGAGATATACCAGTGACTGCGTGAGGAATGTCAGTGACTGCGTGAGACATGCCAGTGACTGTGAGATATACCAGTGACGGCGTGAGACATGCCAGTGACTGTGCGAGGAATGCCGGTGATTGCGTGAGACATGCCAGTGATTGCGTGAGACATACCAGTGACTGCGTGAGACATACCAGTGACTGCGTGAGACATGCCAGTGACTGCGTGAGACATGCCAGTGACTGTGCGAGGAATGTCAGTGATTGCGTGAGACATGCCAGTGATTGCGTGAGACATTCCAGTGACTGTGAGATATACCAGTGACGGCGTGAGACATGTCAGTGACTGTGACACGTGTCAGTGAATGCGTGAGACGCGTCAGCTACTGTGTGAGACATGCCAGTGACTGTGTGAGACATACCGACGACTGTGTTTTTGCTTGCGTGACCGCATGCTGGACAACGCATGACAAGTTGTGCGAATTGTAGTGCGTGTGCCGCATGTGCGGAGCGCGGACCGTCGTTTATGGTTATAGCACCACAGACCTCCACGGACGCGCGACCCACTCCCGATTGTTCGCCCCAACAGAGCCAGTCACGTGAGAGCAAGGCTCTAGGCAACAGCGTGTCTAGCCAGACCGTGCATAGCGAATACAGAGAGACCGTGATCTTGCAGCGCATTGATAACAGACAGCGAGGACGGAGTGTGCGCTTCCACACGAATGTGGGTTAATAGAAGAAGAGCGGCGGATGTTTTAGGACGCGTCGAACAAGCATACTCATGTTGCTCAGACTGCATACGTGTCCGAGATGATTGGCTAAATTGAACACAACATTCGGGTCCATTGAATTTGTGCCAAGCGAATACACCGATCCAACGATCCCCATGTGTTTCACAACCGGAGTGAATAGGAGCAAGTTCAGCGTGCAAATGGTGATAACATTACTCGGACACCGAGGTCAGGTGTGTTCATAGCACATCGCTTACAACACACAAGCACACATATGCACAGCTGAATAACATTGTCCAGAGCTGCCTGCCGTCCATGCCACGACCGGCTGCCGTTTTGTTCAGGGCTGGCGGTTATACGGAAACAATTCCCTCTTGGAAGGGGAAGGAAGAGATGTCCGGTCCGCCAAGGCCGTCGCCGAGTTTGTGGCTTGCACGGTGGGTCGGTTCCGACGAAGGGCCGCACGCCTGCGGCTTTGTCCGCTCTGTCCGCGTGTGCTCTCCGTGGATGGGCGAGGTGGAAGCCATTTGCGCCGTCGACTCGGACGTCGGGGAGAGACGCAGTGCGTCCGCAGCACCGGCTGTCTCCACCAGGCGCTGGACGCCAGCGCATCTCGATCTGTGGCGATCTGACACAGGTCTGGACCACGAGCAGCCCTGTGGTGAACTGACTCAGGACTGGACCACGAGCAGCCCCGTGGCGAACTGACCCAGGCCTGGACCATGGACACGGTCTGTGGTGATCTGACCCAGGTCTGGACCACGAGCAGCCCCGTGGTGAACTGACCCAGGACTGGACCACGAGCAGCCCCGTGGCGAACTGACCCAGGCCTGGACCATGGACACGGTCTGTGGTGATCTGACCCAGGTCTGGACCACGAGCAGCCCCGTGGCGAACTGACCCAGGCCTGGACCATGGACACGGTCTGTGGTGATCTGACCCAGGTCTGGACCATGGACACGGACACGGCTAGTGCACTACTGGAGGTGCGTGACGGCGCAGTGCCGCCACAGCTGACTTCCGCCCCGTTTCCTCGCCCCCAGCTGACTTCCGCCCCGTTTCCTCGCCCTCAGCTGACTTCCTACCCCGTTTACTCGCACCCAGCTGACTTCTGCCCCGTTTCCTCGCCCCCAGCTGACCTCTGCCCCGTTTCCTCGCCGGGTGAAGTGACCGTGCAGCAAGACCGTGCTGACTCCCAGCGCCTTGCTCGGCAGGATGAAGTGACGTCGTAAGACTGGTGCGGCGGCGTCATGTCGGGCCGGAAGCTGTTCTCGCGCACGCAGAAGCGAGGCTCCGAGGGCGGCAGCAAGGCGGCCGTCCGCTACACGCCGTGTTCGCACCAAGAGCTGCGTCTGCAGAAGGAGCTGGACGACATCGCCGTCGTCTCCAACGCCGAGCCGAGTCAGGTGCGCTATGGCGCCGGCTCGGTCACCGCCAACGGACCCAAGGTGGTGCCAGGTGAGACGCACTCCCACCCGCACCCGTCCCGCTGGCACCAATGTCGGCAATGGGCATGCAGCTATCACATGGAGCTATCACATCAGCGGCACTGGACGAGCGAGGGCAAGATATTGACTATGCGGCCCCGATGCAGCCATGCATGTTTGTTGTGGTTACTCTGGCAAAATATCGCCACAAATGCTGCGTTCGGAGGTGAAAACAATTGTCTTTGCATGCGTTGGTGCCAGTTTTGAACACTATCCGACATATTGTTTGCAAATAGGGTATCATGTTGGCCTTGCATCACTGTGCAACGTCTGGAAGGTATTGAGCCTAATTGGCTGGACATTAAGTCGACAGGTATCGCACAGGTGACAGCCTTCCTATGTTAGCATCCTGTTTAATCACTGAGCAACAGTTCCCGTATTTTATTTTCCGACTGCGTTGAGGTGATTTTTTTCCGAGCAGATAAACATGGATTTAATCCGTATTTCTAATGCATTTGATTCGACTTTCAAATTTCGCCTCCAGGAGACTTCTATTGTGACTGAGCCAACCGACAGAGCAAAACCTGTTCCCGAGAATTGCCACCTAACTTGGTTCAAATGCTGCACAACGGCATCCCAAAATCATTGCGATGGGTAGATGACTTATTGAATAATAGTCGCGCTTGCCTTTAGAAAGGCAGACCTTTGATCGCATCACGAGCGCCTGTCCCGGATGCGATACCAGGCGTGGTGGCTGTTGACTCGCTTAGCTACTGCATCCGCTCACGACATGAGAACAGCACAATGCGGATGCATCACCGGGAACGGCGGTGCACATTCGAAGTTAAGGGCGAGGGCAGATCTCAGCTAGTTACCTTGCAGCTCTTGCAGGCCATCAGGTTAATTACGAGCAAAGATGAAGACAAAACGAGTCCACTGCCGTCTGCATAGGAAGCCAGAGCGAGTCCACTGCCGTCTGCATACGAAACCAGAGCGAGTCCACTGTTGTCAGCATATGAAAGTCAAGCTCATGTGGTCGACCAACCTGGTTCGGCAGAGCCAGCTGATTCTTGCAGCTGATGTATTTTATTACTGCCGCCGAAATCCTATTTTCCGCGCTGAGAACGTGACAACCCTTCTTATGATGAATATTCTCAGTTTTATTGCCATGCTTCATCTGAAGTACTCTCAATCCCTGCTCAAAGAAAGGTCCGTGTGACGGTCCTAATCCCGACACACGGTTCCGCGCGCCGCCCAGGCGCACCTGTGTCGTGAACGACACAGCTGCGCAGCGTTGCATGCTTTTGGGAGGGCATTTGACCCCACCCAAAATGTTAGCGATGCCTTCCCGATAATTTCAACTTTTACCATGGGACCCTATGTGGTATATATCCCCAATCCATTTGGGCCGCCTATTTCCTTCCTGTATTTTGCTCTCCCACAGCGCCCCTCGTGATGCCTGATACCGATGCTAAATTGTGCCACTTAAAGGGGACGGAACATTCCTCAGACAGGGTCTCCAAACGCACAATCCATAGTTATTCATACGTTGCTAATTGCGGTATCGTAGGAACCATTTTCACCCTCAGACGGAGAGGAACTCAACAGAGTGGTTGCAGATGAAACACTCTATCTGATAAAAATAGCATCGAGTCGAAGGCTTGTCCGTTTTTCACTGATTGATTGGTTGCACGATTGATATGCTGAGTGAATTTTCACTACGGCTAAGCTCGTACCATGCCAGTATAAAGTCCAACTCAGTTCCACAAATAGGGACAGCTGCCCAGCCGCCTTCAAGCTCGGTGATCTCTCCGCTTTGCCCAGTTTATTCGCGCATAGAGAATCACGCGCTCATTTTACCTTTCACCTATTGAGGACTCACCTGACGTTGCTACAGACATCACCACAGTGTCACCACGTCCACCCGACATGTTGTCGACATCATTGCATCAGTCTGAACAGTTGAGGTGTTTGCAGACACGACTGCAGCGACTTGGAGATCAGATGACCAGCTGCCGTGTGTTGCAGGCATCATCACGTCGTCGCGCGGCGTGCAGGAGCGCATCAGCTCGTCCAGCTCGCGACTGAACGCCACCAGTCCGAGCGCAGCGGCCAGGGCGTCGGTTGACTCGCTCAAGTGCCGCTCCGGATCCAAGCAGTCGCTGATCGAGCTGATGTCCAGCCGATTCAGCGTGCGCGCCGGCAAGCGCTTCAGCCACGACTCGTTCAGCAGCTCGTACATCAACCGGGCGCAAATCTCCGAGCTGGACATCCCGCGCAAGACGCGCGAGGCGCGCCGACGCGAGATCCGCGCCAAGCTGCTGGACGGCTACCGCGGCGCGGAGGCCCGGCCAGGCTGCCGCTGGACGTTCGTGTTCGACCCGGCCGGCCGATTCTACTACTACTGGAGCATGGTGGTGTCGCTGGCGTTCCTCTACAACTTCTGGGTGATCATCTACCGCTGTGCTTTCCAAGAGATACAGCCGAACACGATGGTGGTGTGGTTTGTTCTCGACTATCTGTGCGATCTGATATACGCGCTGGACATTGCGTTCCACTTCCGGACCGGTTATCTGGAGGACGGCGTGCTGCAGACGGACACGGTCAAGCTGCGCACCCACTACATGAACTCCACCAAGTTTTATATAGACGCACTTTGCCTTTTGCCGTTGGACTTCCTGTACTTGTCGATCGGGTACAACTCGGTCTTGCGCTGTTTTCGCCTGGTGAAGATCTACCGTTTCTGGATGTTCATGGATCGCACGGAGCGGCACACCAACTACCCGAACGTGTGGCGCACCGCGTCGCTCATGCACTACCTGCTGGCGTGCTTCCACTGGAATGCCTGCCTCTACCACATCATCTCCATCAACGACGGCTTCTCGGAAGTGTTCGCGCAGCAGCGGATCTCCGGTGACAACGATGTGGTGCTGGCGCACCTGAGGGCGCTCTACTGGTGCACGCGCGCACTCACCACTATCGGCGACCTGCCTAAGCCGGTCATCAAAGCCGACTACGTGTTCATAGTGACGCAGCTGCTGTTCGGCATGTTCCTGTTCGCCGCCGTGCTCGGCCATGTGGCCAACATTGTGGCTAACGTGAGCGCGGCGCGCAAGGAATTTCAAGGTGAGTACTAGGGACTTCCACGGTGAGCACCAGGGACTTGCACGGTGAGTACGCCACCCACGCGTCTCGTTGTCCTGTCGGATAGGCGGGACACACGTGGAGGCGGAACACACGTGGAGGCGGGACACACGGGGAGGCGGGACACATGTGGAGATGGGACACACGTGGAGGCGGGACACACGTGGAGGCGGGACACACGTGGAGGCGGGACACACGTGGAGGCGGGACACACGTGTATATGTGACACACGTGGAGGTGGGACACACGTGGAGGCGGGACACACGTGGAGGCGGGACACATGTGGAGGCCGGACACACGTGGAGGTACGACACACGTGGGGGCGGGACACACGTGGAGGCGGGACACACGTGGAGGTGAGACACACGTGGAGGCGGGACACACGTATATATGTGACACACGTGGAGGTGGGACACACGTGGAGGCGGGACACACGTGGAGGCGGGACACACGTGGCGGCGGGACACACGTGGAGGCGGGATATACGTGGAGGTATGACACACGTGGAGGCGGTACACACGTGGAGGCGGGACACACGTGGAGGCGGGATATGCGTGGAGGTATGACACACGTGGAGGTGGGACACACGTGGAGGTGGGACACACGTGGAGGTGGGACACACATGGAGGCTGGACACATGTGGAGGCCGGACACACGTGGAGGTACGACACACGTGGAGGCGGGACACACGTGGAGGCGGGACACACACACGTGGAGGCGGAACACACGTGGAGGCGGGACACACGTGGAGGCGGGACACACGTGGAGGCGGGACACACGTGTATGTGTGACACACGTGGAGGTGGGACACACGTGGAGGCGGGACACACGTGGAGGCGGGACACACGTGGAGGCGGGACACACGTGCGCCCCGGCCGGCAGTCGTGGCCAACTGTTGCCGAGCTGGCGACGCGCTGATTACCGACTCGTGGACGCGCGTCATGGGTCCGAGTTCACCGAGTTGAGGTGGCTGAGAACGACCAATCAGTTCGCCAAAGGAATAGCGCGCGGTGATCAATCGCTTCGAGTCGTTAGCGCTGCGAAGTTCCCGCGCTTTATCGCCGCCAATTACGCGTGCTGGCGGCTAACCTGTGAAGGCGGCAACTTCAGCAGGTTCCTGGCTATGGCACGTCACGCTGAGTTCGGGGTGATTCTGCAACATTGGACAAACCGCAAGCGCAAGTTTTGCAACTAGTTTTACGATTGTGAGTGAGCATTGCAGACTTCCAGTTTGTTGAGAATAGAGGAACTGCCTGCGCACCATCTCGTAATTCACATTAGTGAATTACTCGTAATACGTAATTCACATCAGAGCACGCTACTGCTCAGATTCTTTTCGGACTAAGATTTCTCGTATGCTTGTTGCAAAACCTGCGCCTACGGCGCCGATCTCAATCTGGTAAAGCATTACATGAATGCAAAGTCAGGAATAATACGGTATAGTCTACTACATTCATCTGATATATATATATATATATATATATATATATATATATATATATATATATATATATATATATACACACATTCATTTTGGCCACCCCTGCAGTCCTAGCGGAACGAATTCAGAAATATTTTAATTTATAGTACTTGCTAACGTTAACTGCATGCCTGTTTGCTTACACATGCGATGACAGTTACTTTGGTAAGTTAGACTATAAGACAAACATTCAGTGAAAATAACTTTTTATTTAAGCAAAATCACAAGACTACCCAAGCTTACGGCGCGTCGTGGGTCGCTTCTGAAACAGTTCACTCATTGTTCACTTACAAATACTGCTCATGGTGTGTGCCACTTCCCAGGCTGCTTCTTAGGCCGTTCCTCAGGCTGTTCCATAGGCTGCTCTGCCGCCCAGGGGTGTTCCATAGGCTGCTCTGCCGCCCAGGGGTGTTCCATAGGCTGCTCTGCCGCCCAGGGGTGTTCCATAGGCTGCTCTGCCGCCCAGGGGTGTTCCATAGGCTGCTCTGCCGCCCAGGTGTGCAGCCCAAGTGCGTTTGTTCATAGCCGTTCCAGTCCGAATGAGTGCAAGTGGAAATCACCAGTACTGTCAGTACACCTTTCAGCTAATGTAGTGCAATTTGACATCAATGCGGTTCCCTCAGCACGAGCGTACGTGAGCTGGCTCGTCCCTAGCAACACACACGTGGGAGGCCAGTTTAACCACCAGCCAGCAACTGAAAAACAAACGGAAGTCAGCAGCGACGACGACCTGCTGGCCACCGGTCCGCACCAGCCTGAGGTGTACGCAGTCGGAAGCAGAGCAGCAGCAGCAGCAACAGATCGGGCAGACAGGGTTGAGGCAGCAGATGAGGCTGCAGTGGCGGTCGAAAGTGGAAGTGATGCTGTATATGCTGATGACGTATATGCTAGGATTTTAGTTGAGAATATTCAAGTTTTAGCTGCTCCTCTAGGTTTAATTTCCAGGCGGTACTTTGAGTATTCTGAAGTATCTGAAAATTGGCGTAATGCAGATGTAGGAGGACTTTTCGAGAAGGGAACTAAAAAGTGTGTGGGAAACTACATGTCAGTCAGCTCAACCTCGCTGGTTTGTAAGATGCTAGCAAAACTTGTCAAGTAAAATGCTCAGACGCATCTTGATAGGCCCAACTTTTTAAGGGATACTCAACATGGATTTCAGTCTGGGAAGTCTTGCTAACTAACCTCTTGGAGTTCATGGAGTAGGTAACTACGGAAGTTGCCAATAGAAACTGGACAGATGTAGTGTACTTGAACTTCAGCAAAGCAAGTTCCCGTACATACGCCAAATTCATCAGCTGGAGCAGCACGTATTAATGGAAAAGTTTTAGAATGGATGGATGCATGGTTAATTGGACGGAAGCAAAGGGTAGTATTAAATAGATGTTAATCTGAGTGGAAGGATTCTTCTGAGTGGAGTACCACATGGCTCACTTCTAGGTCTACTGCTCTGTATCATCTTTGTGATCAACACTGATGTAGGACGGATGAATGGGGTATTTAAATTTATTGATGACATGAAGCTGGTAGAAATGGCAAAAAATAGTGATGAATCTAGCAATATTCAGCGAGATTTGAAAGACCTAAGAAGTGGGCTGATTAATTTCAAATGTCCCTCAACGACGAAAAGTGTAAGTTATGCGTAGGATATGGAGTTGGGACATTTTGATACATAATGGAACGCAGTGTCATAGAAGAGGAACAGAGCAGATGTCATAGAAGAGGAAAAAATGTATGTGTGTTAGCTTCAAGTGACCTTAAAGCAGCAACAACAATGCAATTCAGCAAGGAACAGAGCAATCAGAATGCTCATAATCATGAATAGGAATGGAGGCCTCGCTTATAAAGGGATTCAGGTACGCTAGAGAGAGTACAACTCAAAGCTACTGGACTTATCAGTGTAATAGTACTCCTGGATATGAACATGGAGAGAGGTTTATGGCATTATATATTCACTCACGCAAGCATATAAAATTAGGGGGCGATATGATTGAATTGTTTGAAATGGTAAAAGGGTTAGATAATGCCAATCTGAATAATGCTCTTCTATGTTGGGCATCATATAGGGGGCATCAATGCAGGCTAGACAAGTCAAGACGCAGGACAATCAAACGCCAATACATTGCCAGTCAACGAGTGGTTGATCAATGGAATGGGCTGCCTGGTGATGTGGCGGATATGCCTCATGCCTCATTGAAGGCATCAAAGTTAAGCTGGATAAATTCGGTAGGTCCAATAATCTTACATTTAAATTCTAAGATGTGTGATGGGAAGATGGAAAATTGGGTGCGTGAAGTGGGATTGATATTGGTGAGTCACGCGTGCGCAGCGATCATCCGTGTATTGCTCGATCCACGAATATGTATTGCGACAACAAGTCAACATGGCTGGGTATGCTGGAGTAAATAGTTTGTGTAAAAATTAGGATATAGCATTGATTATGGTATATGAGTATCTTTTCGCTACACTTATGGGCTCCGATGAGCCAATGTGAATCTTATCAAGCCTTAATACTTGATGTCTTTATGAACATGCGTGCATAGATGTCTAGCGATGCGTAGACTATGCTGATAGCTAAGACCTGCGAGTACTTGCAGCGCCGATGCAGGAGCAGAGGATGAGAAGACCGTATAAATGTGTGTCTTTGTGTGTGTGTGTATGTGTATGTAACACAGGAGTGTGTGTACGTGCATGTGTGTGTATGTGTGTGTGTGTGTATGCGTGTGTATGTGTGTGTATGTGTGTGTTTTGCGTGCGTGCGTGCGAGCGTGCTGGCTTGCGTGCGAGTATGTGTGTATGTGTGTATGTGTGTGTATGGCTGAGTTGGCAGGTCATATATTCAGCTGAGGAAAATATAGTACCGAAAAAAACTGGACGGGTAGTCGAGCTTGAAGACAAAAGTTGACAGCAGGTGTAGCCTGAGACAGGGACGAGAAGGTTACAGCTAGGTGCAGCCTAAGACAGGGAGGAGAAGGTGACAGCAGGGCGTAGCCTGAGACAGGGAGGAGATGACAACAGGGCGTAGCCTGTGACAGTGAGGAGAAGGTGACAGCATGGTGTAGCCTGAGGCAGGGAGGAGAAGATGACCGCAGGGCGTAGCCTGAGACAGGGAGGATGAACAGGTCGCCAGCGAGCAGGTAGGCTGCGCTCCACCTTAAAGAAGAAGAAGAACATTGGGTTCTATTACGACGCATTCAATTGCTAGGACATATATCGTGGCCAACCTCTCACGCCGATTGGTCGCGGGTGGACTCGGTAATTCAGCCGCCTGCGGGATGCGAACCCACGATCTTGCGATGAAGAGTCCTACCGACTGGCGCCCCACCTACACATTGGCTTCTTGCCGAAGACGCTGGCGTGATGGCGTCGGACGACAGGTCTCCGGCGGGCAAACGGATTCACCGGCACTTCGAAGCATAAATGCACCCGGTTATGACCGCTTCCAGCCGTGCGATTAATGGTGCGATTTCATTTGGCCTTATGAGCTCATTACATGTCTTCGGAACACTTGTTTTAAGAGAAAAGGTCCATTCCATGATGTGCCGCAGCGTAGCAGTGTCGCAATGAATTCGCCGCCCAAGTATACAAGCGAATGTGTCGAACATTCTCCCGCTGGCTTTTGCCATCCGTTAGCTGGTGCTGTGGCCAGCGGAAGTCTCAGTGTGTCTGCCATGCTCTTGCAGCCGACGACGGCACCATATCCCCTACGCGGCCGTAGAGCTATTTCTGGAAACGAGCATGATTTTCGGCGGTGTTTGTTTTTGCCGCTGAGTGGTGTCTGGTTTCCAAAATGTATGCTCCACTGTGCCAATTCCTGGTACTGGCGGGAATGGGCGAGCGCGAGCATTGGCGAGCAAGGGCGGTTGATGTTGATGGATCAGTGGATTCCCTGCCAAAATGATCGGGGTCAAAGCTATGACGTCAGACGGCAGGCCTTCTAATTCTCCATCTAGGACACCCAATATTTGTTTATGATGCAAGTTGGGTGGGTAAATCTAAGCTTTCCAAAAGTTAAGCATCACGTGAGCGACATTTGGGCTACTTAATGCGATTATAAGAGTGATATACAGGATATCAATGCATATACACACACACACACATACATACATACATACACACACACACGCACACACACACACACACACACACACACACCCCTTCTATATATATATATATATATATATATATATATATATATATAACAGGGTTGTCTGTGCAGCGCAGTTTTCCGAATACTATTGGGCTGCCCAGTCGGTTTGCCCCGTTAGTGTAGCCGATGACGCGGCGTATGAAGATTGCAACATTCATACGGCTGTAGGGCGGGCTACTTGCCAGAAGGCAATTGTGATTGGTTCAGCCATGAGTCGACTCCGATACAGGAATTCAGACCTGTATCTGTCGTGGTGGGATCTGCCGTGGCAGAGGCAGCCACGGCAAATCCCACCACGACAGATCCCACCAGGACAAGCTCCCACCACAGCAAATCCCACCACGGCATATTCCACCACCACACCGGTGTTTCCAGCCGGCATCAATATCTTTACCACCTACGGGATGCGACCGGCTGGTAACACCACGTCGGTGTTACCAGCCGGTATGAATATCTCACCACCACACCGATATTACCAGCCGACATCAATATCCCACCACTACCCCTGTGTTACCAGTCGACATCAACATCCCACCACTACCCCTGTGTTACCAGCCGACATCAATATCCCACCACTACCCCTGTGTTACCGGTCAACATCAATTTCCCACCACTACCCCTTTGTTACCAGCCAACATCAACATCCCACTACTACCCCTGTGTTACCAGTCGACATCAATATCCCACCACTACCCCGGTGTTACCAGTCGACATCAATATTCCACCACTACCCCTGCGTTACCAGCCGACATCAATATCCCACCACTACCCCTGTGTTACCAGTCGACATCAATATCCCACCACTACCCCTGTGTTACCAGCCGACATCAATATCGCAAACGAGGGCGCGGCTACCGGGTGCATACCGCAGTGAAACTGGAAATTTCTGCCATCATATCGAACTTCTCTCATCATCAACTGCCGAAACGCGTCGGGATTTACAGCGAAATTTATGACGCTGTGTATCCTCTGCTGGCCATTTTCGTCAGCTCAAGTTTTTACGGCTCGTATTGATCTCGCTGAGGATGAGCTGAGTTTAAGCGGAAAGTGGCAATGTGAATATTGGCAGATCACTGTATGTGTTTTAGTCTTCACTCATTTGCTGTCTGATTACCGTACTACACCTGTACTGCATCTTCTTCACGAACTGACAGAGATGGAGAGTTGCCAAAATGTATGGACGAGGGAGGGTGCAAGAGGTTTCAAAATGTATTATCTGGTATGCACCCGTAGCCCTGGTGATTAAAGTGGAGACCATTCTGGTTTTTAGCATCTATTTTCAAACAATACAAAAGTGCCAAGTTCTATCCGCAACTGACATACAGCCCTTGGCACATCTCGTTGGCACATCTCGTTGATTACTCACCATGGTGCCACAGCTCGCTATCCTGTAGCATTGCTTATCATGGCGCCACAGCTCGCTATCATGCATTATTGGTCACCATGGTACCTAGCTCTCTATCCTGTAGCATTGCTTATCATGGCGCCACAGCTCGCTATCATGTAGCATTCTTATCATGGTGCCACCGCTCGCCATCCTGTAACATTGCTTATCATGGTGCCACAGCTCACCATTCTGTATCATGGCTTACCATGTTGCCACTACCTCTTTTTACAACACCCATTTTGCATTAATTAGTAGATATTCATAGCTGTCAGCATATTGTGAACGGGAATATTTCTTAATCATACCGGCCACTACGTTGGCAATAATTGCACCAAAGCTGAATAGGAAGATTGATACTTCCGAATGCTACCACTTTAAAATAGATAGCTAGCTGAATGAATAACCTTCTTAACCCTCGCCCGTTAGGGGGTGGGGGTTGATGCAACCCCCTAAGGTTTTTTGTGTATTCCTTCCAAACCGATGAACGGATCGCTCTCAGATTTACAGTACCCTCTGGGGCAACCTTTTGATGACTTTTGCGGAATTTTTTGGGAGGGCATGTCAGGTCACAGAGTTATGAGGTCATAAAGGGAGCACCTCCGAGCAGTTTTTAACAAATACGTGATTATCGCACCTAAACATGACATTGTTGCCTACATCGACTGGTATTATGTGTTTTGCAATGCAATTTTGCAATGCCCAGATGGGTTCCCATTGGAAAATAATGTTCCAAAATCGGTGACCTCGGTTGACCTCGTTTGACCTTTCGACCTTTTTTAGCTGACCTACGGTATTTTTCGTGCTGAATTCGAATTCAGCGTCCATTTTTACCCTAGGGAACTTTAAACTTCGAATTGGAACCACTCTTAAAAAGTTGGATATTTGGGGTCACGGCTTTGACCTCATTTGGTGCATGACATATTGGTCCGATCATCGTGTCACATGTCGTTATGTTCGCAAGGTCCCAATAAACATGTTTCCGGCCATGTCGTGCATATTTAGACAGTAGTTTCGATATAACTGACGATTTTTTCGGAAAATACCCCCAAAATCAATTTTAGACCTTTGATCTGACCTGAAGGTCAACCATTGACCTTAGAAGGTCTCTGAATTCCGACCGCGAGATCTCGGCCAAATCTATCACTTTCGCATTTGGTTCGTTTTCGTAACATGCACGGTTTCGATTGGGGGGTCACCCTTACGACCGAAGGTGGTAAAATGCCGAAACTGGCGAGGTTAACATGAAAGCTGAGATGAGGTTCCAGTTAAGCATCACCGTGTTGTCACCTCATATTACTAGTGTGCTTCCTATTCCAAGGAAAACAGTGAGCACGTGTCTGTGGGTAAGCTTTGATCCATTCCACGTTGAATAACATGTTAAGCACGACATTTGTACCATTTGTAGCACACCACTACGAAAGTCAAAACATAAAACCATTCTTTAAACTTAAAGCTTCATAGTATGTTGATTATAACCCATATTCCATGATGGAGCTGTTTGCCCAGTTGTGTGGGATGCACCACTTCAGGCTCGGAACTGCACTATTTCATTTCTACAATATTTGGGGTTGGCTGGAACCAACCCGGGGTATATAATCACGTTACAACTATGGTATTCAATTAACATGATAAACATGCGAAAGTCTGAACTTGAACCTTGATTCACTGAACTTATTCCCAACTAATTGTCTACGCCGCCCGGCCAGCTCACTAACATGCAGCGGTCTCCCCGTCTTGGCACAACAGGTCGAGTCGCTTCACGAGCTCGCTATAAACACCTCCGGCTGGAATGGCCAGTCGGCAACGGGTCAGGCACCAGTTGGCAACGGGTTGGCACCGGGCGGGCACAGGCACCGGGCGGTCGTGCCCGTTTAAATGAGCACGTTGAACTCTGGGTCAAGATTGTGCTGCAGAACTGGAATTGCCCAATCGGTCAGGTCAGCGCAGGTCCCAACAGGTCAGCGCAGGTCCCAACAGGTCAGCGCAGGTCCCAACAGGTCAGCGCAGGTCCCAACAGGTCAGTGCAGGTCCCAACGGTCGCGCGGTCCCACAGGTAGTGCAGGTCCCAACAGGTCAGCGCAGGTCCCAACAGGTCAGTGCAGGGTGAATACAACAAGCTCAGCATTGACTGATTCTGCCTAGCGTCCACAACGGGAACACAAATTGATAATGAAAGCAGAACCACACCATTGCCACAAACCTGAGCACACGTTTGTGGAAATGGTTCGCGCAACTACCCCTCGACATGGCTACCTGCAAACCAAGTAACACACACGAATCAGGTGTTTTTACGCAATCAATTACTCCGTTTACATGAGCAGGTCAGCCGTAAACGGAAATTTCCGATCCGGTCGATTCGCAAAATTTCCGATCGCGCGGCCCGTTTATAAGAGCAAGGCACCCACCTAATCGGATTTTTGCGATTTGACGGCTGACGCAATGTGGTGCAAAGTTCCGAATATTTGGCGCATTTTTGCGCTTCTGACGCACCTGCTTCGAGCAACGGCGTACACAGACACAAGGTATCATCAATGATCCACGTAGTTAGAGGTTGTTGGGCAGAGATATAGGGAATCTGTGAATTCGAAGGATTCACGTAGCCGATGACACGTTATCGATGATAACATAGCCTTTCTTCTTCGTGAATCAAATGGTGCATTGTTTCCAGGCCAGACTATGTTCTATAGTATAGGTTCCAGATTTTGTAATGGTGCATTGTTCCAGACGGCCTTGTTCCAGACTGTGCAATATTCAAATTAACAGGGTAAATCATGTTCACTCCGCAATCCAAGAGATAAATCAGCAAAACCTAAACGCTGTCACAAATCCGCAAGTTGACCACTCCGCCACATCGTAAAACTCACGGTTGGGGCACGCGGTAATAACGTGACGACGTCTTAGCGCCGCTTTCAGCTGTTACGTGTCTGATTTTTGTGTTTCATCACTAGGTTTGTAATTATAATTAAAAACAAGACGTTTATTTTTGATAATTACCCTAAATTTACCCAAGCTTAGCATAGAATAGCTTCAAGAAGTATCATGACCCTTGCAGTCGTACCGTTATTTGTTCATGATTTGCCCTTATCGCAAACTTCCACCTACCGAAGCGTAAATTTGCGTTAAGCTTTTCGCATGTTTTGTTACGCAAAAGCTCTTTACAAGAGCATTATTTTCGTAAGTTTTCTTAATCGCATCGTATTCGGAAGCTTTGCTGCTCAAGTGGCCTGCATTGTGCTGACATGTGATGTCATTTCCGTCAGCGTGTCAAATTTCAGAAATTTGGGAGAAAAATAACACTCAGTTTGGTAAATATTTAATCTGAGGGTAAACATTTCCTCTCTATTTCTTACTGGCCAATTTAAATCATCCTAGATATACATTATATACAATGTCAGTGGAGTCCCAAAGTTGGAGGGGGAACAGGGGCAAATGTTCCCCTTCGAGGGGTGGTGGGGACCGAAGCATCGCGCCTGGGCCCTAATAGTTACGACAGGGCCCCAAACCATTCGCGTCGGGCCCCAAATTCCCGTCGGGCCCCAAATAGATGCAGTGGTGCCCTGAAAATTGTATCCTGACCAGGAAAAATGAAGCCGAGGCCCCACGAGATAAGTGGGTATTCCGACAAATAAATGCCCTGGCCCGGAAAATCACTCTCGATCCACAAAAGTCGCACCAGAGGCTCCAAAATTGCGAATTCGGCTACGAAAACCATACCGGAGCTCGCAAAATCGCTGCGGGGCACACAAATATGGCGCCGAGGGCCCAAAAAATCACACCGGGACCTGGAAAAGCGACCGGGCTCCGAACAATTCAGAAGAGGTTCCGAAAAATCGCTGGGCGCCCTCGGAAATATCGCGCATGGGCCCGGAAAATTATACCGGACAACCAGAAGTTGTGCCGGAGCCCCCCCCCCCAAAATATCGCTGGCGCCACACAAATTTGTGTCGGTGCCTACAATATATACAACGGGACCCTAAAAGCACGTCGGGAGGCCACACATGCACCAGGATCCTCAAAGTGCACGGAATCTCTCAAAAGGCGACATGACATTAACATATGCGCTAGAAATATGAACACACTGGGAGCGCGAAAAAAAAACACGCTGGAGGCTCTCAAAGCACACCGAGGCCACAAAAACAGCCTGAGCGCCTCAAAACAGGTTGGGGCCACAAAAAGCAACATGATATTAAAAAGAAAAAGTGCCTCGGGCACTAAGTAAACACATCGGGAACATGGAAAACGCACCTGTCCTCAACAACACCGTGAGTCCACAAAAAAGCAACAAAACCATAAAAAGCGTCGGGGTCTTAAAAACGTACCAGAGTCCAAACGAAAATACTCTCAAGTTTTAGATCATAGCAGTAGACAACGAAGAACGCAACGGACCCGAAAAAAGAACACTGAACATGTGCCTAGCTTGGTAGCCAACCTGGTAGCCAACCAGGGAACATGGATGTTTAAACAAAATGATGAAGTACCTCAAATCTCAGTCTGGTATCCTGATTTCCTTCCCACCGGAAAATATGGTAAAAAGAGAAATAATCCCCGAATTTGAATTCGTCGAATTTTCCCAGCGAAGCCTAATACGAAGCATTTCATGACGTCAGATATGGCACATGGCTAATATGTAGTTGCAATTAGCAAAACGTAAATCGCGCGAAGTGTGGCGATGTGTCTAATGCGTACAGTGGCCGTAAACGTGCACGAACGTCGGCGTGGTGGTAACCGTGAATGATGGTTAGAAACAGAACAATGAACCATAAATGTAACAATGGTGGTAAGTTGGTTACCCTCCACAGGAAACTTAAATTGCCACTCATTATTTTGATTAGCATCAAGTCGGCCTCTTTGGAAAGCTAGTGGTTGAAATCCGGAGACTTTGTATAAAATGGGGGGTTGGTGAAGACCCTCCAAATGCGTTTGCCCCCTGACTCAAACCACATGCTACTGTGCCATGCAACTAAAATTATTCGGTTGGGGGCGGGAGCGGGGTAGGGGCGTTCCGAACAATAGAGGTTATTTGCGACGCCTTTAAAGGGAGATGTTTGCGAACAAGTTTAAGACAAGTGTACAGATTTCGAAGGAGTCTTACGTCATAGTGTTTGTGGCATTGGGGTGCTGAAGGTGGGCGAGGTAAGCAGGGGGGGGTATCCTCCGGATGTTTAGAGTTCCAGTTTACTCCTGCGCAAGATGATTTTGTAGTTAGGGTGGGGTGGCGTTAACGAGATGGTGAATTTGCTAAGGTGACGGCATTAGCCTACTCCTGTCGAAAAGCACCGAGGGATCTTACCGTGCGAACGAGGACGTAATTGTCCACACCGCCTACCACGCCGGCTGCAGCGTGTTAATTGTTAACTTAGCGGTTAGTGGCAGCATGCTTTCATGCAGGTTTGTGTGTGTGAGGTTAGTGCGGTGTTTTGCAGTTCGGCTCATCTACATCCGTTGTACCTCTGGGTAACCATATTTCGTTGTGAATGGCAGGGCAAATCGGCCCGTTTACGTCAGATGGCAACTTTGGGTAATCGTTTTATACTACGCAGCTTTTTTTTTTAAAGCAAATCGGCTCATCTACGTCCGATGACACCGCCAGGCAGCCATTTATTTCGAATGGGAAAGCGAATCGGCTCATGTACTTCAACATTTCAGCCTCTTTTTGGCACAAGGCAGTGCTTGTCTTTTTAGTGGCAAGGCTACTACAGTCTAGCAGGATGTGGTCTGTGCTTCATGTGGTGTTGCAGGTGTCGCAGTGAGGCGTTGTATGTTGGTCACTCCTCCAGTTGAGGCTGTGCTAGTTTTGTGCAACCAATTCCAAGTCCAGTGAGGATGACTTTCTTTTGGCGGCATGATGGGTTTGATGTATTTTATGTGCCTAGCGTTGGTTTGACGTTGTTTGTGTAGTTGGAGTGGTGATGTGTCGAGTTGTGTTGTGTCCATGTGTTCTGGTGATGCTTACGTATGTGGCGTTGTAGGAGTGCTTCGCAGTCGTCTACCGGATATTCCATGTAAGGATAAATGGTCGATGGCCAAGCTTGCTTTGCCAGCCCGTCTGACTGCTCGTTTCCTCGAATGTTGACGTGGTCTGGAATTCAGAGGAAGGAAGAGTTGTTTACATCGTGGGCCACGATGTGTTGGATTCGATCAATGACTGGATGCGGGCAGTCGTGTGTGTTGCTAATTGACTGAAGGACTGATTTGGAATCTACACAAATGGCTGTGTTTCTCGTTTTGTGCCTCTTTGGAATGGAGATAGCGGCCAGTATTTTTATGCCCGGTCTTCAGCGGAGTCGATGGAAAAGTTATCCGGCAAATGTTTGGAATGCCTAAGGCATGGTCCAGTGGTGCCGATGCCTACTTTGACATCGTGCTTTTACCCATCCGTGAATACGAGTGTTTTGTGATTGCTGAGATCGGCGAATGTGTTGAAGGTGCCAAAAACGTCCGCCCATGTCATAAATGATTTCTTCTCCTAGCACATGTATTCGACCTTTGGTTAACTGTGGGTTCAGAATGGTCTAGTGGGCGGTCGAGATGCGGTGGTTGTCATCGTGAGGTTAAGATCTGAAAGAGCCGTGGTGGTTTGAACGGTAAATGGTGGGAGTTGGTCCCCAATCTGACTCGGGTCCCATCTGTCGAGCCGAAAGTGTCGCTGTGCCGGGTGATTTTCAATGAACTTGATTTTAATGTGGTAGCGACACAGCTGTCATGTTCTCCTTAAGTGGAAGGAGGATGGGACATGTCTGAGTCTCCTAGAAGACTGGCTATCGGTGTGGTGCTGAGGGTTCCTATGAGGGTGCCTATGTTCCTGATGGTTCTTGTGATGCAGTTGTTTTGGATGGTTTCTATTTTTGGCTCAGTGTTCAGACTTGTGTTCGACTCAAATTTTTTGAGTCGACTCACATGTGACTCATGGATCTTGAGATCTGATTCGACTCATGGTTCAGAGCAGGTCAAAATTATTTTATTCGACTCAATTCAGACACAGAGCTCACAAAGCATGATTTGACTCGCGACTCAAACAGACTGACATAAATTTGAATCGATTCAGATCCGACTCAGTGGTATCAGACTCATGAGCCATATGATTCAGTGTGCACTGCCCACACATTATATTTATATATATATATATATATACATTTACATAAATATGTTGTTTTTACTGTGTTTTTACTCCCTACTTTGTGTCATGGCATACTATTCACAAATATGCATGCTTTATATCACTTGTTCATAACCTGCATTTGAGTCCTAAGACTCAAAAGACTCATTGTGATTTGAATGATTGACTCATGATTCGACTCATTTTTTGAAAGATGTGATGCAACTCACGACTCAAGATATATTTTGGGGAAAAGAATCGATTCAACTCGCGACTCATCCAAAAACGATTGATTTATGAGTGGATTCTTGATTCAACTCGAGTCGAGCACAAGTCTGTCAGTGTTGGCGAAATGGTAGAAAATATGATGCTGGTGAATTCTAGAATGGGTCGTATTATTGCTTCATATAAAAGATCTCATGCTTCGCAATGAGAATGTCTATGGTTGACTTTTTACTCTAGAAGCTGCACTGAAATTCGTGGAGCAGGTTTTTGTGTTCAGGAAAATGTCGCAATAGTGTGTTGACTATTCGCTCGACCGACTTACTCGCACAGCTAGTAAGTGAAGTAGGTCTGTTTCCCTTCCCTTTTACCTCTTGTCCCTTTTCCGTTCCCTTCCCTTCTTTTCCTTTTCCCTTTTACCATTTTCTGTGGAATGAATGATGTTCGGGCGGCTTGCATAATGGCATATCTACACATTCCTGCCATGTAGCAGGAATGGTTCCATTTAGGTACAACTCGTTGATGGCCGCTCGTTAGAACGTTAGATAATTTTTGCTGGGATGCTTGAATAACTGGTAATGGATGTCGTCCGGACCAGCCTACGTGTTTCCACACTTGCTGAGGTCAAGGTTCAATTCGTGAATAGTGAATGCTTGGTTGTAGTCTTCTGTGTCGTCAGAGTTGGGATTTGCATTAGAGGCGATGGCATCCAGAGAGTTTACTTTGGTGGCGGCGTAGGTAGTGTTGTCTGAAACACTGTCGTAGCACAATCTAAAGTGGTCTACGACTTGCTGTGGGTCGGTAATGTGCTGTCTTCTCAACGTCAGCTGGGAGAAGGGGCCTGTAATGGGCGTTTCAAGTTGAGTTCAAGCGCTTCATCAGGTCCTAAATTCTGCCGGTAGGTGTGAACCTATTGAATTGGGACCCGGGGACTTCCAAGAGTTTTGGCGTGTTGTTCGAGTTTTGTACCGGTAGTGTTTTGGGACTGTCTGTATGTTGATATGTGTGCTTCACACACGCATCTTGTATACTGTTTGTGGGTGCGGCGACGGGCGGTGACTGCCCTTTGACAATCCGAGGTCCACCATGGCGCTGATGTCTTTTTTTCTAGGTTTGCTACTTTTCCGGACTGAGTCTCGTACTGCCGAGCTGACGGCCCTGAGCATTGTTCCGATTTTGCTATTCTCTGAACTCGCGAGGTTGAGGCCCACCTGAACCTCGAATTTTGTCCAGTCGGCTCTTATCAATGTTCAAGATGGTCTGTACAGTTTGGCGTAGTGGTGCAGTAAGTGGCGTCCGCGCTGAGCCTGATTGTGATTGGGTAGTGGTCGCTCAGCCCGGGGTCGTCTGAAACTGACCAGCCGAACAGTCAGCTGAATCGTTGGGAGCAACACGTTAAGTCGATGCAACTGCCCGAGCCTCCCAAGGCCGGGTTGTGGCGGGAGATGGTCCGGGAGTTCAGGAACACTAAGCTGTGGTCTGAGATAAATTGGCGAATTGGCTGTTGAACTGTTGAAAACTGTGAACTGGCTGTTTCCCCAGGAGCGGTGTTTTGCGTTAAAGTATCCCATCATGAGGACTGGTGAAGGAGCCTGAAGCGGCAAATCACTCAGTTTCTGTTGCGCGGAGTTGCAGCCGACGGTGAGATGCATAGTGAGATGACAGCGCACTGTCGTATCACTATGCATCTCACCGTCAGCTGCACCACTGCAATCGCAACCGCACCACTGGAGTGGCGCGATTTTGAGGCTGACAGCCGCGCAGTTCGAGGGAGAATTTAATTTTAACCTTACTCGACGATGAGGAATGCTGTTAGCGATGAGTATGGCCGCGCCCCATGTCCGAATTGGACCGTTGACGTTGTGAACATGCGAAGTGTAATCTGAAATACTATCGCAATTAGAGTCTGAGTCTCGGAAATGTTTTTTTTTCTGGAGCGCGCTAGTAGTGGTTTTTGTTGTAGGAATTCTGATTTCAACTCTCGGAATTTGCTCGGGAGACCACCGGTATGGTATGGTATGTTAGCCTGGGCTGGAGGAAAAGACCATTGCTGAACGTGATTGGTGTCTGCTGGTGTTCCCATACCGGTGTGGTGTCGTGCAGCGGGAATGTTGGTTTTGGTGGATGGTGAGGGTGGCGTGAGGTGGGTCAGACAGGACTGGTTGCCGGGCTCTGGTGATACGGGCTTTGATGAGATGGGGAGATAATGGACTGTATGGCGACGGGTGCGGATTTTGCCCTTGGAAGGCGAGGTAGGTCCGGTCGAGATTGGGTTTGTGGGGCTTGTGGGTTTGGTCGGAATGGACTTGGCAGGTGGCAGGCTCGGTCTGGATGGACTTGGTAAGCGTAGTGGGTTCGGTCTGGGTGGAGGGAGCGGATGAGGTTTTGGGATAGGTTCGGGTGGTAGAGCAGGAGATGGTGTGAGTGTTGGTCTGGCAGGAGACGGTGGCTGTATGCATGCGGACAGTATATGTGGTGGCTGAGCTGGCCTTGGGATTTGGCCTTGGTTTGGGCCGGCCGGATGCGTGGGGAAGGGCCTGGAGGAGGGAGTGCTGGGAAGGCGTCAGGGTGGTAGGGTGGTCGCTTGCCGGTTGGTGGCAGGGTGGCGAAGGGGTCCTGTAAAGGATGGAGGGGAAGGGTGCCGGGGAGCGAGGGATGGAAGCCGGGTCTAGGTCTGAGATGGGTTGGAGGCGGGAAGAGGCCTGGTCTGGGGTGGGGTGGATGTGGAAGAGGCTGGGTCCGGGGTGGGGTGGCGTGAGGAGGAGTGGGGTGCGGAAAAAGTGCTGTCGAAGATGGGTGGGGAGTTAACACGCGCCCTGGAGGGCCTCTGAAAATTACGCGCACTGGAGGAGGGGGCGGGGGGACCGGATTCCGCCCCCCAATAAGATCTCGGCTCCTATTAAAGCTGGAGGAACGAAATTCACAGGATGGATGGATACGGTAGTGAACTATATCGTGTGCGAATTTCATAACCTTAGGTCAATATCTTCAAGGTCAAATGAGGTCACATTTGTCAAAATTTCCTTGTTTTGCGTGGCTTGGCTTGTCATTATTATGGATCGCTGTGATTGTGTTTAAATGCTCCAAAATGGCCATCAATGATGCTTTGGACATTACTAATGATGCAATACAGATGCTAGACCCGACATTTGACCTCAGGTCACCTATGTAGCAGCACTTTATCAGGTCAGTTACCTGTTCCAGTTAACGGAACCGGGCCGCCCGCTCGACTGCTCCGTCGGGCAGCTCGGCGCAATCGGCTTCGCGAAGAAAGGAGTGAAGTACATGAATAAAGTATGGAAACGCAATGACAAACAGTACAAATGACAAACAGTAGTACATTTATGACAACATTCCAGTTGATCAAGTTTGGTTCCATTAACCTGTCATGAACTTGACCTGACTTGACCTCCGTGACCTAACATGACCTTGAAACTATATAGCATATCAATATACATCAAACAAGTCGCTTGTGTTGCCAAGAACACTTCCCTTTTGCGAATATACGGGAAGCACATCAGCGCCGATTTTTGTGGTCTGGCGCTAGGAATTTTTGTTTACTTTAACGGCCCCTAACTTGAAAAAAAAAATCGCCCGATTTCAATTTTTCTTGCTTTAAACGACGCGCACGTCATGTCTAAGCCGGTACGCAGAAAATCACGTATATCGACCGGTAAAATCTGCAGTTATGTACGAAAAACCGGAGGGGTGGGCGGATTTCGCCCCCCCCTCCAGTGCGCGTGTTAAGGTGGGAGGTGTGCTGGACTCAGGGAACGGGCTGCTGGTGTGTTGGTAGGATGGGTTGGCGCTAGCCTGAATATGGGTCCCGGAGGTGAAGAAAGCGCAGCTGCGTGGCTGCGCCGGGCGGTGGGTGCGGTTTTGGAGGGTGGGATTTTGGGGGATGGAAGGGTTATGTAGGCAAGTTCGTTTCCCTGGCAGTGATAGTCTAGGGTTTTCCTCACTTGTGCGGTAACTGGTTCCGACAATTCCGACAACTGCACAAATCCAACAGTCATTAATGCCCTTGTATTGACCAGGCTGATAATTAGCAATGCGGGGACAATTTGTGCAACAGTTTCAACAGCAAGGGCCTTGACATGTGCTATTTAAAAATCCGTGCCCTCCATGTCTCTAGGCACCTGTGTCGGGCAACCGTCCTAACGTCCACACCTTACCCCAGAGTTACATTTACCAGCCTCGTCGCTCAGTCGTGTCCGGGCCGAGCTGCACGCGCGAGAGGGGACCAGTCGCTCATGGGGAGGGGGCCAACCCGACCCACGCCCTGGCCTGTCACTGGCCGGCATCACATATTGCAACATACCGCGAAGGGAGAGGTTCGGTCATCCCAATCCAGACACGCCCCACATGCGCTATGGTCACATGGCACATGGTACATGTGACAGTCGGTCGGCCACACCTATCACGGGTCAATCACGTGCCGGAACTCGGATGAAGGGGCTCGGTCTACGACTCCGACCAGCCCCTGCCCTACATGTGCAATAGTGACATGGTACAAGGGTGACATGGCGCAAGGACTTCCCTGCCCCCATGGTCACAACACTTGCCGATCGGTCGTCGCTGCACCGGCACCGGATCTGACTAAAGCATAACACCCTCCACAGCCGCGGCTCGAGGCGTCAACTGCAACGTCACCGTGAGCCCGCGCCGGCCGACGGGTGACGGTTTCCGCTCGAAGCGTTCATGACATGGCAGCCAAACGCACTTCTAAGGAGGAGTTCGAAGTTGACTTCATTACAGTTGTTGCGCTTTGTGAAACGCAGATGTTGTCCTGCTGTGGTGTGGCACACTCTATGTTGTCGCATACCGGGACACTTCCCTCTCGACTGACCACTCGGGGCAGTCGGGGATGGTGGCGGTATGCAGTCCCCCACAGGCTACACATCTCCTTTCAGTCAATGCGCAGTCGGACGTTGAGTGGTGGAGGGCACACCGGTCGCAGCGTGGTTCCGGTGGCGTGCACGCATCTGCGCCGTGACCGTAGCACATGCAGCGGTGACCGTAGCGCATGCAGCGGTAGCAGCGTGGTGGGAGAGACATGTAACGACACACCTCGTACCGCTTGTCGTGTATGTGTACGTGTGGTGGGAGCTGGTGTGTGTTGAAAGTCAGTACAATGATGTTGTGTGTGGGTCTAGCCTCCCGTCTGATGTGGTCTACTTTTTCTGTGGTGTCGAGGAGGGCTGTTGCGTCGAGCAGTGAGTGATGCTATGTTGTCAAGTGGGATCTTCTCCGGCTCTGGGGCGAAAATATAGCCTCGGCTGGCGTTGAGTGTGCAGTGCAGTGTAAACGAACAGCGCTGGTTGTTGAATGTGTTTGTGGTGAGTAGCATGCGGGTATCGGCGCTGCTCCGTGTGCGTGCGATGATGTGGGTGGTGTGCCGAGTGATGGTGAAGCGCCGTATGTTCAGGATGTGGCGGAGTACGAGAGTGAAGGAAAACTCTCGTGTGATGGTGTGCTGTGGTTCGGTGTAGGTGCCTACCAGGTAGGCGCCGTGTGCCGAGTGGGCGTAAGACGATGGTGTAGGTGGTGTAGGTGGTGTAGGTGGTGTAGGCCTGGCCCGCCACACCGGCAAGGTGTGACAAATATCGCATTGAAAAATATCCAGATTCGTTGCACCCAGGAATGAGCTTTAGCCATTTTGTCCGTCCTCCGTCGGCCATTTTGTCCGTGCTCCGTCCGCAATGGCCCAGAGCGGTGGGCTCATCACCATTAGGGTTCCTCTGGGGGATTAAAGTTTGCTAGTACTTTCCACGACAGATCGACCAATTAAAAAAATTTTTTTTTACACTAATTTGCATTTGGACCAACATTGGTGTACATAATATTCTTAGGCTCTGAACACGCCTGAATAAGTTCAGCCCGATCCAACTAACGGTTTCGGAGTTATAGCCTTCGGCAGTCGGCTTTGATGTCATCAAACAAGGGTATCTTTGGCGATAGATATCTCATCGATAATGAAGAGGAAGTGTGACGTATTATGCATTTTGTGAAGAAATATGATTAAATAAATCATCCGTGATAAAATATCAACATCTCTCGCCTTTCACTTGGTGACCCTAGGACCGTGTGACCTCGTAACCCTCTGTGACCCCTAGCCCATTGAAGTTTGTAATTTGTACCGGAGGTACACAATTTCAAATTTGATATTTCACGCACAAAATCACACCTCTGGTAATGCGGGAATCGCTCACGTTTTCAATGAGGATAACCGATACTTCAGCAACATTCTTTGTTATTCACTTTCTATGGCGACGGAAAAGATCGACACCGCCACTACGCACCATTGCTTGTAGCGTTTGTGCACGTGAAAAAAATCACCACGTCCTCTTTCCACCAGGCGTTTTCCAAAACTGAGTCCTACATTGTTCCAGCTCTGCCAAGCTTGTCATCGTTTCCTCCCTTATGTCAACCCTGGTGTCAACCCCTCCGTTGTCCGCTGTCATCAACGCCGGCGCCTTTATCTCCCTCGGAACCGCCGTCAGGCTTGAGAGTATTGAGCTATGTACGGATGGGGAGTACTGATATATATACGGAGTACGGATGGGGTGGGAGGAAAGACATACGCGAGACAAGCACCTCGGTTTTATTTGCTTTGAAGAAATATTCACCAGCAGTCCACAGAGACACAATGTTTTTATTCAGCCCAAAATGATCAACCTACCTTAATGCATAATAAACCTATCTAAACCTAAAATGGATTTGAAGTTGAGTATTTGGCATACAAAATATTGCTTCAAGAATGATTCATAACCTAATCTATCCTAGCCTAACATTCCATGCAAGAAATAAGTTAAAAGAACACTTTCAAGCCATTCAAAATGTGCTTAAAAACGTAACCCAACCTAGCCTAATCTGTTTTTGATGAAAGCAAATTAAGTCTAAAATTACATTAATTTGTTCAGTCTCAAAGCAATCGTGATGTTTATTTTCAAATTAAAAGAAAAACTTAACCTAATAAAACAATGCCAAAACTGACACCTTTGTTTGCTTCCTAGAGGTAAAATGTGTGTAAGAGTTGTTTCGTTAATACCTTAAAGTACAAGAATTTCCATGTCTGAAGTCCATGGAATTAAACAAAATGGATACAGGTACAGATACAAATGGACACATTGTCCATTGACTTTGATGTCCCTTGGTGCATGCCTGGGACTGCTGGTGATAAGAATGACCATCCAGTAAAAAAAAATGATATTACACATCGACAGTCTTTGAGTTGCGACACAATAGCACACAGTACACAGTACATAACATCACGGTAGTATTACACGCAAGTTATTTATCTTCCCATACGTTCACATTTGCGTAGTCGCCACTACTCATCTCATTCAGTCCACGTTCCATCATATCTCTATTATTCTCGCATCTATTACAAGATCATTCATCTCAAATGTACCCGCAGATCCAGGCCCTACTAAATCCAGCCCAGATGAAACCAACTCATCCTAGCGCTTTTCCAATTGATATTGACAGCTGGTACCCAGGATCGCCAGGAGTGATCCTGTGAAACCCCTCATCATAATAACCGCATCAGACTGCCCCATGTGCGGTGGAACTGTTCCAGCTTTCTCGCCTTCGTTGCAATGTATTCATCAACTTTATATTGGTTGAAAAGCCTCGATTTAAACTCAACAAACATCATATCTCCGATCCCATTCAGCTTCTTATTCAAAACATATTGCTTTTCAAGAAGTACTACATAGTTGACAAGCTCACGAGCATCGAAACATCCAAACAGTATGTGCTCCGGGCAATATCTCAGTCGGTTTCTGCTCAATCTACCCAGCCTGGCTATCAACTGCCGCCAAAATGGCCCTACTGGCGACATCTCAGAAAAAGTGACTTATGCTGTCTTGTTCGGGACAGAACTTACATTGCGGTGAATTGACTATTTTTTTATCATACAAAAACTTTTGTGTAGGTATGTATCTGTTCAATATTCGGTACTGCAGCGTCTGAAGCTTAGTCGACACACAGCATTTATAAAGAAGATTATAAATCTGGACCCATTGTCTTTCATTGAAAATGAGGCGTTCCTCAGCCCATTTGGTCTGGCAACGAGGCTTTACGGCCTTTGGGAGCTGGATCCTATAAAAGTGCTTGGTTGTGATCTTCTCGAGAGCAACTATATTACCGTCGGGCATTCTGAGACCAATCTCCACTTCCCGTATTTCTGGCGTAAAATCGAATTGCCTACTCTGTCGCACTAGCATTTTCCAGTTTTGCGGAATTGCGTGCAGCAGGCATTGATATTCAAACTGAGAGATTTGGACCCCCAGTAAATTTTGTTGCAACGCAGCATAGTCAATAAATGCGCCATTTCGCACCACATCACCCACGTATATGATTCCTTTTAAATAAAGATTAGCAGAAAAGACCGGCGTATAGTCCCTTTTAATATGGCGGTTGTACCAAAGGCTCTGGCAGAGAACGGCTTGCGGCATGTTCAACGCCTGATCGTTAGTCTTCATATGGACGTATTCCCGGAAGAGGCATACGTACAATTCTGGAATTCCTAGCTTGAGCAAATGACCAGTGTCGAGTTCGGTTCGTAGCATGTCATGGAGTCTGAAAGCTCTCAGTTTCGCTTGTAACAGTGCTCTCCATAACGTGCTAGTGTTATATATCATTTTTCGGAGCCATGTTAGTCTAAGACTAGTAACAAAAGACTCGAGGTGCAAAGCACCCAAACCACCTAAACTAACTGGCTGACATAACACAGCTTTTTTTTTAACCTTAGGCGGCCTGTTTCTCCACAGGAAACCTGTAAGCTCCCTGTCAATGATACGGATGCTATCTGTCGGAATGAGTGTCGCTGCCGCCAAGTACGAGAACTGCGAGGCTTTAGTGAGAGTAATTCTACCTTTTAAACTGAGGTCTGGCTCCTTCCACATATTTATGATATTCCGCATTCGTCGATTGCGTGGAACAAGGCTGTCCTCCAGACAATCCCGTGTTGTGGAGAAAACCAAGCCTAAATATTGAAAATCTTGCTTAGGTTCAATGTTGCATATTGAATCTAGACGCATCCGATCACGGCCCAGCGAAACAAATTCACTCTTAGAGACGTTCAGCTGCAAGCCCGAAATATATCCAAAATCGCGCAATAATGTTAACGTTTTGGCATGGCAATGACCATCCAGTTATCTGACAGACCCCTGCTCTTTCTCAAAGTATAATTGATGAATGGCCATTTATGTGTTATTTGACTTGTTCAACTTTCTCTCTACATTTATTTCCATAGCTCCACATCTTAATACAAGCTTGATTTTCCTGCTGCTTGTGATCTTTTGGATATCGTCATCTGGTGTTTGATATGTGTTTTTGAATTCTGGATTTGAAGCAAAAATTTGTCAGCAAGCCTACTCTGGGAGGATAGTGCCTTTCCTGTTTGTAGTATATGAAACAGCCTGCCACTTCCAAGGTAGTTGTGTATCTTAACTAAAATAGTGAATTTACTGTCTTTGTGAAAATGGCACCATTCAACTTTCAAACTAGGAAAAGAGGATATTTTTATTTTCGGAGAGAACAATGCTCCAGATGGCAAGGAGACAGGACTAGTTCTTTTTGTTTCAACTCATGGTGCTGCAATACAATTTTGGAAGCTTTTTTGTCATGTTTCGGTTTTAGCAACCTCAGTCTGTTCTGGCATCTTTGACATGTTATCTGCATTCACTTTTAGCAACTGAAGTGTGTTATGTCACAAATTGGTATGTTCTGTAGGCACACTTAGTATCATCAGTGTGATTTTACAATGACCTGACATTCTTTGTTGACATATAGCAGTTCAAACATACTCAGCGTGTTAATACAATTTTGAACCTCTGTTGCACGCTGCACCTTTGCATCATTGCTATTGCATCATACATCGTATTTTGTACCAAAAAAACTTTGATGTTTTCTGTTCTTGCAGCAATATTTTAAACTTTTCAGTTATAATGCATTCTAAGGATTCTCAGTGTGAGACACAAAATTGGCATTGTAGACTTGTAGTGTCATGCCTGTATATACTGAGGCTCATTTGTGTTGATTTAGCAATTTTCATTCAATGCATCATAAGTCTACTACTGGCGATTCAATTCATTAACTTTGGCTTTTGTCCAAGGAAAGCTTTATATTCATCTAATCACACTTGGCAATATCAAATAAATTGCAGTGTTGGCTTTTCTAGTTGCATATAATTATCATGTGAGTTGTGGAAAACCCAAACAATACATTCACTTCTGCACTGTTAGCTGTTCTTGGCTGTATTTTGTAAATTAATGGAATTCCTACTAAAACGTTGCATGGAGATAAACCACATGAAATACATGCCAGACAGTTCTGTGCGTGTTTTCACTGCGCGGCCGCACGAACACCGCCATGGGGACCGCCCCATGGAGGTGTCACAGGAGCGTGCTTCTACCGTTAAATCGCAGGTCCACGTCTCGACCGCGCAGTCGCTGGAGCGCACCTCCACAGAGCGGCCGCAGGAGCTCATTTTTTTGTATATGCCCCTAACTTTCACGAAAATAACGGATTCGTGTCAATGCACACGTTCTGTCTTGTAATGTCAAAGTCCGCATCCAGTTTTGATGACATCCCAAAGATATTGGCACTGTAAGAGAGTCAAATAACTGTACAATTATATGGCAGAATGGTTTTTCCATTGCGGCTTTACTTTCTGGAAAATAATCGGTTTGTTATGTAGCTGCGGTAGCACATTTCTACCCAGGTATATATCAATGATCAAAATGCTTAGTTATTCGGACTAACTCTGGGTAAAGCGAAAAATACTTATGGCAGTACTTCGACCTTTATTGAGAGGACTTCTAAAGGGCAATGAACTAAATGAGACAAAACAAAAAATCCAGCTTGCAAGTCAATCACGTGAGAAAACCTAAAGGTGGACCGCTGTCAGAACAAGAAGAAACAGCAGAAGAAACAGCGGGGTGAAAAAGAAGGGACAGCAGAAGGAACAGCAACACAGACCAGATGAGAAAAAAGCAGACCATAATACCCTCACCACACCCAACGGCGTCATGACTCCTTCGCTACACACAACTGGACTGCACACAATCACACCTAAATACCTAAATGGGTTGAACTTGGTGTCAGTGGTGGTTTTTGGTGTGCTTTGGCAGAACACTGTCCTATATCGGGCTGAATTTAAACTTCCCGACACCCTGGCTGAGAGTGAAGGGCTGCTCATCCTGATTTCGAGTGCCTCCCTCACCACGCGGTGATACCACTGTCTTTCTACAGCTAGTGTAGTTGCCTGGGAGGGGTCGAACCCTTGTCGGCACCTGAGCCAGTGCTCGGCTAGTGGGGAAGTGTCGCCACGCCCATACTTGAGAGCCGCCACATGTTCCTTCAGGCGGACACTTTTTGGTCGGCCTGTTTCTCCAATATAGGAGGCTCCGCACTTGCAGGAAGTTTTGTATACAACTCCCTTACAGTTTTGTGTTGGAATTGGGTCCTTGGGCCACGAGAGTAAGCTCCTCAGTGTGGGTTTTGAGCCGTGGGCAACACGTATGTTGTGCTTAGCCAGCGTGCGACTTATGCTTCTGCTGTTTCTTCTTCTTATTCTGCTGTTTCTTCTTCTGACAGCAGTCCACCTTTAGGCTTTCTCACGTGATTGGTTTGCGAGCTGGATTTTTTGTTTTGTCTCATTTAGTTCATAGCCCTTTAGAAGACCTGTCAATAAAGGTCGAAGTACGGGCTTAAATATTTTTCGCTTTACCCAGAGTGAGTCCGAATAATTAAGCATTTTGATCACAATCTGTTTGTGTTAAAAAATACAAGAACATGATAAGCTTCCTCTTTGTGGTACGCACGTCCGCATCTGATTTTGACCATATCCAGAAGATCTTAGTATTGTTAGATAGCTAAATAGGTATGCTATTACCCAATATCATAAGTTTTTTTTTTAATTATGGCTTTCCATTTGAACAAATAACGGTTTGGTGTCAACAAACGTGTAAAGCCAGGCTACGCTCCGGACTTGTAAGGCATCGAATTTTCATCGTATCCCGATATTTGTGGTACTGGAAGATGGCTAAATAATTACTAAAGGTCATGGTTTTAATTTTATTTCCTCGATCTTTGCCCACAGCCCGATCTTTCACTGTCCGCGGAAAACCTAAGGGGGGAGGGGGTTCGCAAGACGCTCCCGTAGCGGTAGTTACAAAACCAGCCACTGGTGGCGCTAGTTGACCCGCTGGCCGCCGTCGACTCCTATCGAGGTATCTACCTACCGCGGCAGATTTAATATGTAGGTAATAGAAACTGACTCAATAGAGTCGGGTTGCGTTGTTTCCATGTTTGATGCTATTCAATACATATGAGCTGTTCTAGGTACAATTGCGTCGCTACGCGTAATTAAACCCGTGGGTGACCTATCAGTAATTGGTAACCCTTTACATTCTCGATGTTTTTTAAAAAAGTGAAACTATACGATCTACATTAAAAAGGTATGACCGACTTTTTTTTTCGTATGAAAACGTTTCCCATCATGTATCTGTACGTCATTATTCTACCTCATGTAGCTTTCCAATGAAAAATAGCTTACACAAAATCCATCCTACCAGGAAAACTCAAAATCGCAAAAAGTCATAAAGATCGGACGACCATATCTGATATTTATAAGAACGCATTTTTTGTATTTTGTTTGTTTGGTGGGCGAAATCATGCCCACTTTTATTTCCGCCGTCAAGTTTATCAATTTGTATGGGCCAGGGTTCACGGGAGGTCACGAGGTCACGAGGTCTTTAGTAGCCGTCCTTGGTCCTTATCCAGCACCGGTGGTCATTAATCTCGTGATGGAGCGGTGTGCTGATCCACTTCCGAACCACATCATCCTTCGCCTGCCCCTCATGGGTACCCATCATATCCCAGGAGTGCGGCAGGGAACATTGCAGCCCGTCTTGCGATGGTGGAAGCGCCGCGGTGGTAGGTAGTGGCACAGCGAATCACCGCCAACAATCAACTGCGCCTACCACATCTTCGAAGGCGGCAGCATCTGCGGCTATGTGTCCGGTCCTCATCGAACTATCGTGGTGGGTGTCAGCCAAAATGGAAGGATACTTTGGCGTGGGTTGAGCATAGTCATGCTGATGGTGACAAGTGCTCTGCTCAATATGCCATTCAGAAGCTTCGCGGCTTCTGAAAACTGAACGAAAAAATGGGAGCAACCATTCATCAGAGCAGAGCTTAGGCCTTGGATGGTGTTGTTGGTTGGATTTTCCAGCCTGCCACCAGTGTGGCGGTATCGGCTGTTGTCGGGATTTGTGATGTGCACTCGGTGTAGATGGTCTCGCGAACCGTATTGTGTTTGTGTGGAACTGTGAAGAGCTGAGGAAGAGACCAATGAGTGCCGACCTGGGGAGAGCAGACGAGAAGAGATGACGAGAGCTAACTTGAAGATGACCGACGATAAGAGATGGTGAAAGCTGACTTGAAGATAGCAGACGAATAGAGATGGATAGAAGTGAGATGATATTTTCGGAGCTGATTTGCAGACATGGTGGGAAGCAGCAGATGACGAGGTTGAGTCGAAGTACCAGTCCGGACGATACCAATTCGTAGCATAGGGTACAAAGTGTTTGCTGGCCAGTCATGTGCTGGCCAGCAAACAAAGTGTTTGCTGGCCAGCACACTTCTTTTAACGTTGCATTTTTCGTTCTCTTTCTATGTATTTTATTTCCCTTTCTGATTGATCTTTTCTTTTTTTTAAACATGCTTTCATCTTTTCGCTTTACCTTATAGCGTATCTTTCTGCTCTTATATTTTCGTTATTTTATTGGCGTTATCTTTTTCGTCTTTAGCTTATTCTTTTACTCCTTTCCACTGCTAAAGAACACAAATTATCTCCGTTTTTGCGTTCCTATTTTCTTTTCTCGCACAGTTCATGAGTGAGGCGAGTAGTCGACATAAAGTGAAAGGTATGCTCGTGCAGTGCTGGGTAGTCTCTGTTGAGAAGGACGGGGATGCTCAGTGGAACGTTGTACGTGATGCAGTAATTTGTGAAATGTTGTCTGGCGTTGGTGTATGAGGAGCAATGCATGAGTATGTACGACAGTAAGTGGTCGGTGACATGTGGTGCGTTGTGGTCGTGGTTGTTTGATATAGTGCAGGAGTGAATGAGTCTGGTGTGTCCAGTGCGTAGGCGCTTAACACGCGCCCTGGAGGGCCTCTGAAAATTACGCGCACTGGAGGGGGGCGGATTCCGCCCCCTAAGATCTCGGCTCCTAGTGAAGCTAGAGGAACGAAATTTGCAGGATACATGGGTACGGTAGTGGTCTCTATTGTGTCCAAATGTCACGACCTTAGGTCAATATCTTCAAGGTCAAATGAGGTCAAATGTGCAAAATGTTCTGGTATTGCGTGGCTTGGCTTGTCATCGTTATGGATCGCTGTGATTGTATTTAAATACTCCAAAATGGGCATTATTGATGTTTTGGACATTACTAATAATGCAATGCAGATGCTGGACCCAACATTTAACCTCAGGTCACCCATATAGCACCACTTTATCAGGTCAGTTACCTGTTCCAGTTACCGAAACCGGGCCGCCCGCCCGACTGCTCCGTCGGGCAGCTCGGAGCAATCGGCTTCGTGAAGAAAGGAGTGAAGTACATGAATAAAGTATGGAAACGCAATGACAAACAGTACAAATGACAAACAGTAGTGCATTTATGACAACATTCCAGTTGATCAAGTTTGGTTCCATTAACCTGTCATGAACTTGACCTGACTTGACCTCGGTGACCTAACATGATCTTGAAACTATATAGCATATCAATATACATCAAACAAGTCGCTAGTGTTGCCAAGAACACTTCCCTTTTGCGAATATACGGGAAGCGCATCAGCGCCGATTTTTGTGGTCTGGCGCTATAATATTTTTTGAATTTAGCGGCTCCTAACTTGACAAATTTCGCCCGATTTCCATTTTTCTTGCTTTAAACGACGCGCCGGTCATTTCTAAGCAGGTACGCCGAAAATCGTGTATATCGAACGGTAAAATCTGCAGTTATTTACGAAAAACCGGAGGGGTGGGCGGATTTCGCCCCGCCCCCCTCCAGTGCGCGTGTTAATGCGCAGCCTTCTTTATGTGTGGTGTTTTGGTTGATAGTGCTTCAGTATTCATGGGCCCAGGACGGTCATCTAGGCAGAGCAGGGTCTGGCCGATGGGCTCAGGGCAGACACCTCAGCAGAGAACAGGTATTGCCGGTGTGCTCCGTCAGTGTATTTATAATCATGGAGGGTGACTATTCAAACAGGAACGCTGCGGAAGTAAAAAAACGAGGTCAACGAAAAGAAGCGTTATATAACATTAAAGTTCACTGATAACTTGGGTTTAAACTGGGAACGTCCAAACCTGTCGGGTGCTGGCGGCACAACTACAGGAAGACGATACCGAAAGTTCGTCCGTGAAGCAATTGTGGGCATAGTGGCTGATGTCACCGGCTTTGACGAGGCCTTTCTACGCATATCTGGCGCGACACTAAGAGCCTGAACCAATTCGGTGACCTGAACGCCGATCAGTTACATGAATATTGTGCCAGACCGCATGTAGGTGTGTGCGCCTGTGCGGCTGGTACGAACTGCCAACAAACTGCCCATCGACGTCTAGTGCAAGGTAGACACGTCATTCGTCTGCCTGTTTGTGTTGTGAACACAAACAAACAAGCAGAGGCAACATTGCGTGTTCTCAAATAATCGCTATTGGTCACGATTATATAGAAGTAAATACTTATAATAGTATACGGTTACTTTTATTTTGCTTGTTAGGCGATAGTAGAAAATTGTTTTATTGACGATAGAACCAGATTAAGCAATGCTTCATCGATTAAAGTGTGACTTCGATTTCCTATCCAAGACAGAATTTCACAACCCTGACAGAGGATATGTAGGATATCTCAAACACAATATGCATGTTGAAGGAAGTTCTGCTGCAAACTGGCTTGCAGGAAAGCACACAAATTTGATATCTAAATATGGCCCATTCGCTACTTGCAGCATACACTATCACTTTGGCAGCATTTCCCTCATAATGAGGATATGCATGTAAAGAAATAACTGCCTACGATACATATATCGCACATTTCTGCTCCTAAAACCAATATCATCATCAAAATTTGGCATAATGACTTGTTATAATAAATACCGGTTTTGACGTACACCGTTATCCCGCTGTGGCAATGGGTGCAATTGGCTGAGGCATATCCCACTTTGGCAATGGACATCCCCATTCCCCAGCCAAAAGTCCTTACAAGAGGCCCGGTCTCCACCCATCGCTCTCCAACCCAACAACTCTCCACCCATCGCTGATGCCCCACACATGCTCGGTCGCAGCCGACTGCCAGTCTCTCCGGACAGTGGAACCCTTACCCTTTCTCCCTGCCTTTTTTCTTTCTGTTTTTCTTTCTTTCTTTCTTTCTTTCTTTCTTTCTTTCTTTCTTTCTTTCTTTCTTTCTTTTTTCTTTCTTTCTTTCTTTCTTTATTTATTTATTTATTTCTCCTTTCTTTCTTTCATCCTTCCTTTCTATCTCTTTCTCTCTCTCTCTCCCTCTATTTCTCTATTTCCTCCCCTTGCTATTCGCTCTAAGTGAGGCTGCGAGGCATGGTAGTTTCAGGAGTTACGGCTGTTCTCGTAATTCTGTAGGCGAGTTTACTGCTTATTGGAGATGCCAATGCATCTTGAGTTGTCAGTTCTAATAAACATGTTGCTTGGAACTGTTTTGTATCTTTAATTACGAAAGGGTATCCTTGTATCGTTGATCACTACTATCTGAACACGTTTATCACAATAAAGAAGGAAATTTAGCCGTCTCTTTGTGATAGGACCAGGCATGTTCTAGAGCTTTCGATAGCTGTATGCAGCCAGTTGGTCAAGTCAATCAGTCAGTCCAACCAGTCAGCCAGTCAGTCAGCCAGTCAGTCCAACCAGTCAGTCAGTCAGCCAGTCAGTCAGCCAGCCAAGAGCCACTTAGCTGCCATCACCGAGGAGCCGATGTATTTCCACAGGAAGTAACCTATACGTCAAACTGTTGTGTGGATAAATATCGCCGCTGACAAGACTATAGGTGCAAAATTTGGATGATGGAAAATCAATCTGCGTATATGAAAGTGTGGTTTGCACCGGCATCTTGCTGCCGTTTCAACTGAGAGCTTTTGCTTTTTCTGCAAGCTTATGGACAAATTAACAACGTGGTACTCTGATGAACGCGGAACAATTTTCCTCTCGGAAGTTATCTCTTATTTACTTTCTGTAGAATTTCCTTCCAGCATCACTACACATGGAATCTTTTCGCTTTGGAGTCTGAATTCAAATCATGGTTATCTTAGGATATCTTTGAAGTTCTTTAGTGCCTTTGAGTTATTTCAGGATGGCATACATGTGCCGCGTCAATGGTCTACGGACTGGAAACTGCATCGAAATCACTGCAAAAATCATATTCAATATAGCTTTGAAACGCATTGGCTTACAAAGTTGACAATAGAGCATGTTTCTTTCATCTGGCACATTGGTTTATGATTAGACAGTAATCTTATCTTTAGAGACACCATGCGAACTTCAAGCTGGGAACAGAAATAGTACCATGAGCTTGATGATAACATCTCTCCCGACCGGATCTTCGCGAAATAGTGTTGAAATTGAAGCCTGCTCCCGCAGCATATCTTTGCCAAATCCAGTCTATTTTGGAATGCGGGTCTGTGATTAGGATTGGCGTAGCAAAACCATGATTGTATTGGTAGAAGAATCAATAAGCCACATCCACAATGTGGTTGGCAGCTCACGTTCGCGTAGAACGCCCAGCACAGTTTCTGGAGCGTGAGGACCTCCGGCAGCTACTTGGCACATCCTGGCACGTACATCGAAATGGAGTTCATTACAACGCTCCATTTTTCTCACAAAGTATTATTTTCGGAAAGCATTGGCGCCAGAGTTTTGCTTGAAGACCTATCCGCTCACATTTTGCTTCGATCAACCAGGATGGCCGCCCACCAGGTCACCGAAGCGATGTTGTCCGCCGGCCGCTGTTGCCGCGGCCCCGGGACGCGAAACCACCGTCCTGCCGGCCGATGCGGACGCCCCAGTCAGCGATTACTTCGAGCGGAAAGACACAGCCCACTGGTTCCTCTTGCCTGCGACACATGTCCAGACTGTTAACAAGGGGTCGAATGCTGTTTGGTTTCATCGCGCCCATCCACCAGTGCCCTATCGATTGAAGGAGAACGGTGTGGCGGATGGATTTGCCGAATGCTGAGGCTGAGGAACAGCGTCACTGGTGTTATTTTCTGCACTATTGAGGGCACCACTCACTGTCAAATTGCCATGCCAAGTTTACTCAAGTGTCCATCAGAATTTGAGTGCCATACATTCAGGGTGCACCCGTTACTCTCAGCCGACTTTTTATCAGGCAACCCATGCAAGGCCTTACGCGCATCCGTCAATGCCTGGGGTTTTAAAAGTGGAAAACTGCTGGCATGATTGCATGCTTCTAAACAGAGCATATGACTTACCTTCGGTTGTATAGCTGCGTTCATATTTCGGACCGGTGTAAGTAAATCCTTGCCGATATAAGACCTACATTATGATCGACATCACGACAAGGCCGTATTTTTCTCGCGGAAGAAGCCGCTCTCGCTTTCCCTATCTTCGCGCTGGCTGCTGTCGTGTGCGTGCCGCCTTCGACGCGGTCTCGGCCACCTCTGCTCCACCATCGCCATCGGTCAAGCTGACACCCCATCTGTCTGGGCCTCTGTTCGCTCGTTTTGAATGCCAATCGCTCGGAAGCGCGTCGGACGCGGCGCGGTAGTTTGGCCGCACTCCAGGGCGTAAATCGGCCGGCCGACGTTGTATTTTCTCCGGCCCCTCCTGACGGCCGGCCGCCCAATCAACTCCGGACACGAGCGGCGCGGCGAAAGCGCTGACCGCCGCCGGCGGAAGGCAGACGCTCCGATTGACGACGCGACCGGGAGCGTCAGCGGCGCGGACAATTGATAAGCGTGACAGGAATCAAGTCGGGAAGTGCAGGAATGACCAGTCAGCGGATGGTCGGCACAGCGGGGCGTCCACGTGATCGCATAGGAGCGCGCGAGCAAGGCGTGCCCCCTCCAGGGGAAACGCTCGACATCCAGCTGGCTGTCAAGAAACTACTTCAGATGCGGTCTCGTGCCTGATGACTTCGCGTTATTGTCAGCGCGTTCGCAGTAGGATCGACAACTCCAGCCCAGTAGATGCAAATGAGAAAGTGGATGCAGACGCGGTGCAACAGCCTGAACTTTTCCGTGCACAACCAGGCTGGGTTGCTACCCTCTCTTGTTAAGGCTCATTGGCGGGATGGAACAGCCCTATCAGTGGAGCAACACAATCGGCCAGTTGAAACTGGACAATTAGCGGCCGGAAGGAGGAGCAGTCCTATAAACAGAGCGGCACAATCTGGCAGTTGTAGCTGAACAATAACATAGGCGGCCAAGGGGGGGGGGGGGGAGCAGTCCTATCAGCGGAGCGGTACAATCTGGCAGTTGCAGCTGAACAATAACGTAGGCGGCCAGAGGCAGGAGCAGTCCTATAAACAGAGCGGCACAATCTGGCAGCTGCAGCTGAACAGTTGCATCTCCGCAGCAGGTCGAGTGCCAAAGAAGCAGATTCTGTCACACTTCTTTCCGCGTGTGCTGAACAATGACACCATGTGCGCTCAAACAAACGGACGCCACATGCGCTCAACAAATGTAAAGCCCGAGTAGACAGAAGTTGGCAGCTAATTACCATCTCCTCGGCAGGAAAAAGACACGGCAAATCAGATAGCGCATGTGTCTGCGCGTCATTGTGTGTCTTGTTTTGCTATCTTTATGTCTTTGGAAATTCCGCTACGATTGCATTTTACCAGTGCAAAGCGAAGTTCCGCAATTTTCCACGCTGCAATTTGTTCAAGCGATCCTATTGGGGCTCCATAGGGGCATTGAGAGCCACAGTCTGTAGCTATTTTAGGATGCTGGTGATATATTGCCCTGAGTTGGATGTGTCGGGACGTGGTGTAAGACAGATGTATCATATTTTAGGCAGCAGACGGTACTGCTTCAGTTTCTACAGTGTGCAGCTATTTTATAATACTGGTGATATATTGCACTGTGTTGGATGTTTGTGTGTGTGTGTGTGGGGGAGGGGGCGTGTAAGAAAGACGTATCACATTTTTTCTTGCAGCAGGCCATACCACCTTCAGTTGCTACAAGTTCTAATTCTAGTTCTAGTCTTGGTACAAGTTCTAAGTTTGCCGACAAGCATTACACGTAAAGAATGCTTTAACCGAAACACGAAGTGCACCATGGAAAGAAACAGACACTCTTGCTTATTTTGAAGTGAACGACTTTACCAAAATGCAAGCTTACTTCGAATTAAGTTAGGCTAATTCAGAACAGGCTTCATTGCGTAACGGCGTGGGTTCAGCTCGCTTGTGGGAATTGCTAGCTGGTTAGAAATCAACGATGCATAGCTTAAGTAAGGCATTAGAACGTGAATTTGGTTTGTCGGCCATGATGGGCTCGAGATAGCGTGCAGAGCGGCAGATCTCCGGCAAATTGCGCTCCTGTCTGGTCGCTCTATTTGGTGATGACCATGACCTTATCCTTGTGAAACCGAAATGTGAGATGACCTTAGCTGCATTTCTTCTTTATTTCGCTCAGGATATCGGCCGAGCTGAGGCAAAGCTACAAAACCAGGAAGTATACTTAACGAAGTTTGTTGAATCGGCGAATTATTCTTCGCTGATTGGGGCATTCGAATTTGCGGATCCTGAACTGTGTTTCCAAGAGTGCTGGCTAACTTTGACCAACGTGACGTGTCACCCAGGCGCAGACTGTCCCACGCTTTCCAACGTACTTCCAACATACTTTCACGTTGACCAACATGGAATGTCAGGCAAGCGCTGACTGTTCCACTTTGACCAACGCGAAATGCCGGGCAGGTGCAGACTGTTCCAACTTGGCAAATGAAACCTGCCAGGCAGCCGCAGACAGTTCCACGCTAGTCAGTTCACTGTGAGCCTGCCGACATGCGTGGCCAGATGAAATTGAGTGTTGCGCCTTGGGTCTGCACGTCTGCAAGGTCTGCCGTATGGCACGGTTGTGCGTCCCCACCGGCGCTGTTCTGCCCGTGTTACGGCACTTGTGTTTAGGCGTAGGCACATTGAACTTGTTCGATCGGGTGTCTCATAATGTGAATTTCCCGACTGGTAAACACGATGCCACGTAGGTTATACCTGCGTGACAGTGCAATTCCATCCGTTAACCTGTTACGGCGTTGTCTGATCCAGCTGGAGCAAAGCGGAAAATAATGGTGTCACCAACACATTGCGGTAGCAAATATCCCTGCAAACGTTGTGGCCCTGAAATACGCTGCACAGTGTTAAATTGCTCCCTCCGTAGACCGACTGTCAAGTGAAAGATGCGCAACAGAGCTATGTGAAAGATGCGTAACATGCTACATCTCACGACGGCGCTGATAAGACACGGACGTTTACATACACCAGGGTTGCAAGGAGCACCTATGCGCGCAAGGTGCGGAGGTAAGTCGCACAGTTCGAAAAGTAGCAAACGATAATCGCACAGAATGCATTCACACAAGTGTATGCGTTTTTTGCACACTGGCGGCTCTTTATTAGTACTCGCCAGCGTTTAGGCCTCTGTCCAGCTATAAGTTAACCATTTGGGGATTAGGGCGCATCATCGTCATCAGTCATATAGCTTGTAGTGCAGGCAATATGTCTATGTCATATGTCATGTTGTCATATATGTCACATATGTCTAGTTGTCGGTCTTGTCTAATTTTCCAGCTTCCAGTGCAGGCAATATGTTGTAAATGGCTTGCGCATGTCGTAGGCGGACAATGTTATAGGTGGCCTGCGTATGTTATAAAGCAACAAAGTCATAAAGTGTTCAGACTTAATATGAGCCACAGGGGCCCATCTGGGTCAAGCCCATGTTGTGGGTGAAATATGTTGTAGGTGGCCTGCGCATGTTGCAGGTGAAATATGCTGTTGGTGGCCTGCGCATATTGTCGGTAGCATACGTTGTAGGTGCCCTGCGTATGCTGCAAATGGAATATGTTGAAGGTGGCCTACGCATGTTAAAGGTGAAATATGCTGTTGGTGGCCTGCGCATATTGTAGGTAGCTTATGTTGTAGGTGGAATATGCTGTGGATGGCCTGCGTATGTTGCAGGTGACCTGCGTGTGTTGTAGGTGGCCTGCGTGTGTTGTAGGTGGCCTGCGTATGTTGTAGATGGTCTGCGTGTGTTGTAGGTGGCCTGCGTGTGTTGTAGATGGCTTGCGTATGTTGTAGGTGGGCTGCGTGTGTTGTAAGTGGTCGGCGTGTGTTGTATGTGGCCTGCGTGTGTTGTAGATGGCTTGCGTATGTTGTAGGTGGTCTGCGTGTGTTGTAGGTGGTCGGCGTGTGTTGTAGGTGTCCTGCATATGCTGTGGATGACATATGCTGTGGGTGCCATATGCTGTTGGTGCCATATGCTGTGGGTGACATATGCTGTAGGTGCCATATGCTGTTGGTGCCATATGCTGTGGGTGCCATATGCTGTTGGTGCCATATGCTGTGGGTGCCATATGCTGTTGGTGCCATATGCTGTGGGTGACATATGCTGTAGGTGCCATATGCTGTTGGTGCCATATGCTGTGGGTGCCATATGCTGTTGGTGCCATATGCTGTGGATGACATATGCTGTTGGTGCCATATGCTGTTGGTGCCATATGCTGTGGGTGACATATGCTGTAGGTGCCATATGCTGTTGGTGCCATATGCTGTGGGTGACATATGCTGTAGGTGCCATATGCTGTGGGTGCCATATGCTGTTGGTGCCATATGCTGTGGGTGACATATGCTGTAGGTGCCATATGCTGTTGGTGCCATATGCTGTGGGTGCCATATGCTGTTGGTGCCATATGCTGTGGGTGCCATATGCTGTGGGTGCCATGTGCTGTAGATGGCCCACGAAAATCAGTGGGAATGAGCAGCACCATTGAATAGGATGACATTCGGATGGCGAAGCTCTTAAAGGCGATATAGATCCATGCGGAAAACGTATAATAATTATTATATGCAAAGTAACTCATGTCGCTTCAACGCATTATAGTTCCAGGACTTATTTTGTATAATGCATGTGCCAATGTTGTAATGTTCTTAGAACCTGAAGAAGTTGCAGTTTTGTGCTTGCTACCGACGCCGGGGACTGCAGTGAAGGTGGGTTAGTGTAGCCATCGACGCCTGGAGTTTCAGTCAGGGTGGGGCAGTTGTTAGTTTTCCCCCGTGGACTCAATAGTACCCTTCCGGGAAGCGAAAAAGGATTGCAATGTTCCTATGTTATATGCCTAAATACAATTTATTATCCAGAAGGATAATTCCAAATAACATCATCCTGCATCATAGTCCTCCAATGGACACGGGTGCATTTGTTCGATGAAAATTCGCCGATCTTGAAACATTATTTTTGTCAATGATGCAAAACTACTGGCAATCCTGGCTGTTTTCCATTCATTTACTTGAACCCTCATAGTGCCGCAAGACTTTGCAACCCTCGCAGTGCCAAAGGGGATCGATCTGACCCCAAATATCGTTTGTTGAAAGGTAGATAAAGAAATGCGGCAAACCATTGTGAATCCTTGAACTTAATGCCGGCGTTTCGTCGGTCACTCGAACTTCACCGTAGTCTTCGAATCCTGGCCGAGAAGGAAGGATGACGTCGTGCTCCAATATCGATGATATGCTAACTGAAGACTTACTCCAACACAGTGGCACTTGCAAAGATGAATGTCACCGATCTGGTCAAGGTCAAGTGCCTAGAAATATGCGATGATTTGTTGAAGCTGAAGATACTCCAAACAGATTGTTGTCAGGAAATGGCAATGAGCGAAACCGAGGCAAAACCTTTCCTTAAAAAACAAATATTTTCATAAGTGATGGAAATTGTTCAAAGACTGTCTATGAAAGGAACATAAGAAAGGTTCCAGGTACAAATAATTTGTTCAGCCAACTTTTGGAATCCTAATTTGATCAGAGACAAAATCGGCGCACACAACTGCAACTTTCTGCAACTTTCCAGCCACTTTCACCTGGCAATAGTCCGCATTTGAGCCTTCAGAGCACCTGCGATACGTGAACCCTGGGGACGTGTCAGACCATGTCCCAATATCTCAGTGAACTGACCTGACATCAACATAGAAAACTATCAAAAGGACATAATTTGTCATTAGATATATTCTGGTTTTGGGAAAACAAATACATTAGCTAGTAGCAACTATGTTCCGCGCAGAAGCTATTTGTCTCTTCTGAACCTCCGTTTGAAGCAGTGATCTACGTGAGGTTAGTTTTTGCTGCTTTTTGTATTTTATTTGATCACGTGTCTATGCACCCAGGTGTTGCTTTTCGCTGTATCTTGCATGGCTTTCTTAATACAAATGTTTTAATGTAAATCCGACAACCGCATTTGGACAAAGTCGGCACCTGACTTTGACCTGCTCAAGCTCCAGGAACGTCACAGACTTCAACTCAGTTGGAGTCTGTGAGTGTGAGTGTGTGAGTAATGAGCACACGATGTGCACTCATTAATTGTCGGAAGGAACGTCACAGATTTTCAACTCAGTTGGTGTGACACAATGTGCACTCAACAATTGTCGGAAGGCAGGCCACGGTTCAAGCGACGTCTTGCACAGATCGGGAGCTACTGCTCAGTTAAACCTGTAAAATACCGGGCGTCAAATTGCCCCACGGCACTGTAATGGTTAACGACCAGGTGATTTGCTGTAGCGTGAGTTATGCATCACGACTAGCATTGCCTACGTTGTCCACCGCCGGCAGGAGGGCGTGAGCTCGGATCAACACTGTACAGCGCTGCGGTGAGGTGGGAGGCTATTTCACAGCCAATAAGCTTCCAGTTTCACGCTGATTGCCAATCAACATGGAAGCCGGCGATTACCTCAAGCGATTATAGGCTAATAAGGCGTGTGGCGTGCGCGGTGTGGAAATACTAGACTATACAAACGTTGTCCAACTCCTTATCTACCGTGATCCACGGCATTGCGTGATGGCACCCGGTGTAACTGAGCTGTTCCGGCTGCGCCACTAAAGTGCTCCAATTACTCTGCCGCTATTGAGTGCTCCTGTCCAACAGGGCCCACCTGTTGAATCGCAGGTGTTGCGACCGTAGCCTACCTGCTTATCACGAACGGCGAATCAATTCGGCAGTGTTGTAGGTATGGCTGAGCCGGTATGGCTAGGTATGGCTGAGGATCGGTATGACCAGGCATGGCTAAGGCTCGGTATTGCTAGGTACGGCTGAGGCTCGGTATGGCTAGGCATGGCTGAGGCTCAGTATGGCTAGGTATGGCTAGATATCGCTAGGTATGACTAGGTATGGCTGATGATCGGTATGGCTAGGTATGGCTGAGCCTCTGTGTGGCTAGGTGTGGCTAAGGCTCGGTATGGCTAGGTATGGCTAAGGCTCGGTATGGCTAGGTAAGACTGAGGCTCGATATGGCTAGGCATGGCTAAGGAAATTCTCACCAGCAGTCTCTGGTCAGAAACAAGGAACAAATGAACAACTCCGTCCGGTGCCGTTCACTCTCTCCCTTCTCCTGTCTCTCGTTCCCTCTCTCCTCTCTGTTTCCTTATATCCCTCTATTTTATCCTTCTTTCTTTTTCTATCTTCTCCTCTATGCCTCTTTGTTCATCTGCCTCTTTGTTTATCTGCCTCTCTGTCCTCAGCCCCTATATCCCTCTATCCATACATCCCTCTGTCTCTCAGTCTCTCTATCTATCTGTCTATCTGTCTATCTGTATATCTGTCTATCTGTCTATCTGTCTATCTGTCTAGCTGTCTATCTGTATATATGTCTATCTGTCTATCTGTCTATCTGTCTGTCTGTCTGTCTGTCTGTCAGTCTGTCTGTCCATTTGTCTATCTGCATCTGTCTATCTGCCTCTCTATCTCTCTATCTGTCTCTCAGTCTCTATGTCTCTCTGTCTCTCGACCTCGTGACCCCTGCCGAAAAGGTCTGTCTCTATCATATGGTGGGTTCAAAGTAACGTAACCGACATAGGATTTGCCTTCTGAATTGAGTTCAGTCGAGTAGCAATAAACAGTAGTGTCTGGACATGAACTCTGCATAGTTCAGCTGTAATCTCGTTTCCATTTTAAGGTTGTTGCTAATCTTCCAGGCTGGGCTAAAGGGAATACCTGAGCTGTTCAAAGAAAGGTTCGCTAATGCCCGGAAGCGATTCTCTAAAGACACAAGAAACCAAAGAAAAGTACAATCGCTTGGTTCAGAAGAACTGGCTTGAAATAGCCCAAAATCGCAAATTTGATCTGCTTGCCAAGCAGCTTCTAGCCCAGAAAAAGACACCGACCAGAACATACTGGTCCAATAAAATGAACTAATGCAATTAATATGGAGCAAGTAGTGTACAGCAAGACATCTAGCTTTTGCTTTCTGTTCAAATATCGCTGCTCAATTTATGCAAGCACCCCCAGAAGTATGAAGCTCCAGTTTCAGCCAACAACATTTCCGGTATCAATGCATTAGATCTGCCATAGGGTCCCGCACTGAAAAACCGCATTTCAAGTGATAGACTTTTCCTTACACGCTTGACGCATGCCATGCGCCGGGAATGTCTGTCTGTTTTGCTTACAACAGCAAAGAGCTCAATACTAACGCAATCGACCTGAATGCTGGGGTGGCCGATGCAAGGGCATTCACTCGAAACGTTATCACTTCGCCTCATGGCTGGTGATATCAACAACGATATTGATCTTGACTGCACCACCTTCAACATATCGATTACACGCACTCCATCAGATGCTCGCTTAGAAAATAAAACAGAGCATTGATCGTCCTGACGGGCAACCTTAAATTACGACGGAAGAGTACCAAAAGGCAATGGAGCCGATATTGGCCAAGAATCCCACGAACTCCATCAGCGTTGAGCGTTTCATTGATCTGACCTTCGATGAGCTCCTGCGTTATACAATAGCAAGCTGATGTACGTGCCAGATGACGCCGCCGCTTCACGTCACGCTGCCTCCCAGATGACGCCGCCGCTTCACGTCACGGTGCCTCCCAGATGTCACCGCCGCTCCACGTCACGCTGCCTCCCAGATGTCACCGCCGCTCCACGTCACGCTGCCTCCCAGATGTCACCGCCGCTCCACGTCACGCTGCCTCCCAGATGTCACCGCCGCTTCACGTCACGCTGCCTCCCAGATGTCACCGCCGCTTCACGTCACGCTGCCTCCCAGATGTCACCGCCGCTTCACGTCACGCTGCCTCCCAGATGTCACCGCCGCTTCACGTCACGCTGCCTCCCAGATGAAGCCGCCGCTTCACGTCACGGTGCCTCCCAGATGTCACCGCCGCTCCACGTCACGCTGCCTCCCTGATGTCACCGCCGCTCCACGTCACGCTGCCTCCCAGATGTCACCGCCGCTCCACGTCACGCTGCCTCCCAGATGTCACCGCCGCTTCACGTCACGCTGCCTCCCAGATGTCACCGCCGCTTCACGTCACGCTGCCTCCCAGATGTCACCGCCGCTTCACGTCACGCTGCCTCCCAGATGTCACCGCCGCTTCACGTCACGCTGCCTCCCAGATGTCACCACCGCTCCACGTCACGCTGCCTCCCAGATGTCACCGCCGCTCCACGTCACGCTGCCTCCCAGATGTCACCGCCGCTCCACGTCACGCTGCCTCCCAGATGTCACCGCCGCTTCACGTCACGCTGCCTCCCAGATGTCACCGCCGCTTCACGTCACGCTGCCTCCCAGATGTCACCGCCGCTTCACGTCACGCTGCCTCCCAGATGAAGCCGCCACTTCTCGTCACGCTGCCTCCCAGATGTCACCACCGCTCCACGTCACGCTGCCTCCCAGATGACACCGCCGCTCCACGTCACGCCGCCTCCCAGATGAAGCCGCCGCTTCACGTCACGCTGCCTCCCAGATGTCACCGCCGCTTCACGTCACGCTGCCTCCCAGATCATGCCGCCGCTTCACGTCACGCTGCCCCCCAGATCATGCCGCCGCTTCACGTCACGCTGTCTCACTTATGTACTTTCTTGTATTGCTGGGAGAAAGCCGGCTCTCCTACACCCGAAGGTCTTCCATTACCTCGTGTCTCCAGTACCTCGTCACTCTAACAGGGGAAACGATCTTCTAGCACCCGACTAGCGGCAAAGGGAATTCCTACAATATGGGCGTATCGACTCCGCTCTGTCAGACGCTTCATCAGATATGTGTTTCGAAAATATAATTGTTTTTGTCATTGATTGTGAAGTTGCACTCATTGCGAAATACAAACTTCATTTATTACTCGCAACAATCATGGAGGAAACGTCATGTGCTCATCCCCGCACCAAATATAACGACAACAGCCTTCCCCGATGTTGAAACAGGGTCTGGCAGTGTTAGCTGGTAATCCGACCGATTAGATGAGATCACCAATCTAGCCAGTGAAGCCACTGGATAGATGGATAAATTGGCACTGGAATTAGTGGACCACACGCACAGGTCCGTGGAACATAACTCCGCGCTGTCGAGAGAGATCACGGACAGCAGCCTGACCAGGATCCACGCTCGTACAAGGAGCGCATCCACGCCACCCACCTTCGTCGCAGTGTATCCCTTCCCACTCCCACGTGTCTCTCATCCCCATATCTCATCCCCATCTCTCATCCCACTCGTCGCGTGCCAGGCAGTTGACACCTTGCAGATGGAGCAGGCTGCGGCGCTTCCTGTTGAGGATTCAGCAGACTGTGGCGTCCTCTATTGCAGATGAAGCAGACTGTGGCGCTTCCTGTTGCGGATGAAGCAGACTGCATTGTTCTTTGTTGTAGATGAAGCAGACTGTGGCGCTTCCTGTTGCAGATGAAGCAGGCTGTAGTGCCCTTTGTTACAGGTGAAGCACACTGTGGCGTCCTCTGTTGCAGATGAAGCGGGCTGTGTCGTGCTCTGTTGCAAATGAAGCAGGCTGTGGAGTCTTCTGTTGCAAATGAAGCAGGCTGTGGAGTCTTCTGTTGCAGATGAAGCAGGCTGTGGGGTCCTCTGTTGCAGATGAAGCAGGCTATGGAGTCCTCTGTTGCAGATGAAGCAGACAGTGACGCTTTCTGGATTACTAGTTTCCGGCGCTCCAGTTTTGTCTTCTTTTGCCGAATTCTATTTGTATCATGTTTCGTGAACTTATTTATACTTTTCCATGGAATTCAGCTGTGAAAGGTGGTAACATCAGTACAGTGGCTCTTCGTGCTTTGCCGAATATATTTGTTTTGGGCTTCTGAGTAGATTGTTTAGGGTCCAAGTGTAGATTGCTAAGGGATTGATTTTGGGGCACATTGCTGCAAGATCATAAGCCTCTCAAAAGCGTCATGATTGGGCCTGCTGGGCCGGGGCACTGCAGTTGCTTTCTTCTGGTGGGTGAAGGACAGATCTTGTCCGTCGGCCATGTTCGCCATATTTGCAGTTGACATGTTGATGCAGCAGTTGATATTGACATGAGACGCCGCGAACCTTCGAACCATTTTGAACTCGCCAGTTCTAGTTTTGTGAAGACCTCTCGATTATTTATTTAAATATTATTTTGTGCCATAATATAGAGACGTACATTGTCCTGCGACCTAGTCTGATGCTGTGTTACCTCTAGCCTCCGATATATACCACCATGTACCATAAAAAGAACTTTGGTAACCATGCGCTAAAAATACTTCGCATACTGAATATACTAATACTACTAATAATACCAAGTACTCTTAATGCTACGCAACAAAATACTACACATAACGCTCGATTCAGTCTTTCAAGGGATTTTGGTGACGTGTCGCCGGTAAATGTAGCATGAGTATCTCGCAATATATCCACCTCGTCCATCGAAACCACATTGCTGATGCTTCTGTTGTGACCTAATGTAGTACCCCATGTCACACGTACAGTTTGAATGCACTATTCACAACACAATGTGTAAGGTTTATCTAATGCTGTCTTCTCGTAGCAATGTCGTTAATGATTCGTGATGCAATGGAATACAATTTTGCACCCAGCATTATAGACAAATGTCACCTGGCTAACTTCGCACCATAAGCTGTCATATACAACCGTCTTACAAATTGTCGCCAATCAACTGTCGAGGAGGAATGAAATGACGTACTTCAGGGTCCGTAGTATGCACAGTTGGCGGTATAGCAGCTCGACCACTCAATCATGCATTAGTAGCTCAGGCACTGGCATTCACGAGCAGTCTTCAAGCAGCTCGACCATGCTGCTAGACACTGGACGTCCCGAAGGGCACATGCGCCATGGACATGCGTATTTTCGCCTGCATCTGCCTCTTACTTGTTGCGCTTCGTGCTGCAAGCAATGCTTTCAAGATCTGAAGTAATGCTGTTTTTCGCAGCCCTCGGTTGACGCCATTGACGCCATTGTGATGGATGACGCAACATGTTTTTGCTTCGAAGAGAGCAAGACAGAAGGGAACAAGTCCCACTGGGCGTCTGCAAGAGAGAAAGCCCCGGACAGGGTGCGTTTCAAGACCAAGACCAAGGTTGCCAGGGCAGTCTTGGTCTGGATCGCAATATCCGATGGATGGTGCAGCGAGGACGTTTTCGCCGTGCAGCAGAGCGCGAATGGATAATTCCATCCCACCGAATGCATTCAGCGGCACGTGGGCTCGCCGGCAGGAAGAGTGCCGCGGGAAGAGCAGGCGAGTCATATCCTGGCCAGACAGGGCTACGTCGCACCGCACGGCCCACATCCGAAAAGGACTGAGCAGACTGAAAATCGCCTTCTAAACAGAGGGTGGTAACCCACCCGCGGGCGATCAATTGCGACTCATTGCAAACCCATTGCGAGCCGCAAATGTCGTGTGTACGAAAAGACTGGGAAGCAAACAAAAGCACAACTGCCAGCTGGTGCGGAAAATCCGCAGAAAATCCGAAAATCCGACAATACGCAATTAACAAGTGATAGAAAAGCCAATAATCGTACATAGGCTCTATATAGCTATTTCTCAATGCAGAAAGGAAGCTCTCCTGGTTCGAATGGCTTCACGAGTGAACTTTTCAAACATTCAGGATTATTTAAAAGCACGTCTTTTCAGAGCCTTTGATTGAAGATCAGAGAGTGGTGTCTTTTTAAAATTCTCATCGCGGGAGTATCATCGCCTCAATTACGGACTGGAAGACCTTCCGATTCACTCGGATGATGGCGGCCAATATGTCTGCTAAAAATAGATTTAGAAATTGTATGCGTAGTAATCACTAATAGGCTTAAATAGGTTATGGATGACGTCGCGTCCTCGTCTCAATCAGCATGTATGAAAGGACGACTTATAGGCGAGGACAGGGGACCTGTGCACTACGCAATTGCACACATGAATGCTGCAGGGCAATCCGGCTTGATTGTGCGAGCCGATTTCGAAGCTGCTTTTGAAAGGGTCCCCTGGATTTTTTTCTTCCACAAACGCTTCAATATATAATTTCAGATCATACCCGTGATATCAAATGAAATATTTATATATAAGTAACGGACATTTCTCTTACGTTCTTTCGCATGAGCTTCTCAGGACGAAAATGTTCACGGGCCGTGGGATCAGACAAAGTGGTCCAGCTTCCTGCTAATTGTTCACTTTGGTAGTTGTTCCATTTGCAGGCTAAATGCTAATCATTGCAATTCCATGAACTCCAAATATTTCCTAATCGCCACGTCTAACGAACTATTTCGGTACGCCAATAATCTAATGCTCGTATTCCAAGGTAAAAACAATCTGTTGAAAGGTGCAGCAAGTTAATATAAATTTCTTTTAATTTATTATTGTTAGAAATAAACCGAAAAATTAAATGTCCTCCAGTTGGCATTCAGAGAGACAGTAGCCATCATAAGTGGTTATGGCTAGCTATCGTGGTGGATTTAATTTAAAATACTTGTCACTTCATTCAACACCAGAGACAAGGATATCGCCGGTAAAAATATCGGTCAGTTTGCCGTTTATCAAGAAAGAATTAGCCCCATGGCAAAGAGGAAATTTGTCCCTGGTTTGGGATGTAACATCAGTGAAGTCATTGCTTTTATGAACATTACTTCATATATTCTTTGCACTGTCCAGTTCTCCTAAACCAAGTTTCAAGCATTTGAAAGCCAAGACGTATTGTATTGTATTGTATTGCCATCTGAGGTGTAATACTTTAATATTCACACCGAGTCATGCAATGAAAAGGGCATCAAGGCACAGCTGCTAAAGCATTGTCAAACACACACACACACACACACACACACGCACACACACACACACACACACACACACACACACACACACACACACACACAAACCCACATACAGCCTCACACAGACGCGAGCGCGCACTTTGCAATAAAGGAAGCTCAGAATACGACTGTGGTACATATATGGAAACCAAAGATGCGTGATCATTGCATTAGTCTGTCTTTGATGTATTTTCAGAACCGGCTCGTGTTGCTTTCAATGCGAACATCCTTGGCTAATGCGCTCCAAGTCTCGACAGGGCGCACGAGCATAGCTTTATAGGTGCGCTGAATGCACTGAATGCTACATTAGTCGTGTCACATTGGCGAAAAGCAAATATGTAGGCGTTTCCATCAATGAAAAGGGCCTGCCGCACTCGGATATATTGAACAACATTTGCCTCTTTCTTTAAGAGGAGCTTGGTGGCCTCTCCAGATTGCGGGAGTGAATGCCATCATTGCGTGACCATTAGCAAAGAGGTCAAAATAATAATGTTGCCTGGCAACTAAAATATCTTGAGTGGTGTTGCACCGGCAATGCCAAAAGTACCCAGCCTCCATCCCTGAATCCGTTGATACTCCCATTACCATTATTTCTTCCAAGCAGGCTGCCGAGTAGCAGTTCTTGTTCGCTCACAAATGTGGCTGCTTTGCCACATTGGTAAACAGCCAAGTCAACTGATGCGGCGCTTGGAAACAACGTGCTCCTACCCTCTCTTGCCATACAAATACAGCCAATATCGATGTTGTGCGCACCTTTAAGTGAAACCTGACACTTTGAAGCTGCGGTCCTTAACGCTGTGTTTTCGTCTTGGGTGAAGAATGGAGAGAGCTATGGAGGGGCGGGGGCTCTCGACCCTCCCCCGCTTCACACTTCGCAGTGTTCGCGCCTGGTGTATTCCCACCCCACTCGTGACGGCGGAGGTATTTCACCCTGCGTATTGCTTCTATCTCAGAGATGAGGCTGGGTCTTTGCTGATCTCGAAGGATCGCCAGTGAGAAGACGTGCCCGTTAGTCAATGGGATTATTGTTCTCCACATCTCATTGTGAGGAAAAGCAACCAGCCGTTTGATGACGCCTACGAAAGCTCGAAAACACGATGCAAATTAAAGCTGGCTTGGGTGCAACTGCGGCCGCGTATGCGCGGATATGCTTAGTTTACTCAAGCTGCATACGATCCATGCATAGTTTCTGAAGCATTTCTGCACAGTGAACTGTGAAATTAATGGGCACATGCACACATCACCCGTTGACCGTGATAATGACGTTGATTGTGCTGACGGCCTACTTGGTGTATGCGGTGATTGCACGAAACACTCGCGAAAAATCGGAGACGAAACAGCGAGACACAGCAACGGGTTACCGAGACATTTGTGGCGCGTTACCTTACGTACCTTACCTTATACATCAGGTAAGTTACCTTACCTTATGTGGTTGCCTTAGGCGAGTCACCTTACCTTGTGTAACGCTATAGCCAATGGCGACATCAACGCCTACCGAAAAACTCGGAATCCAGAATATATTCCAATTCGGACCACGCGCACATGTTGTTGACATGTTGACATGTTGACATGTTGACATGTTGACACACATGTTGACCGCTAAGAAGGTGCTTTGTGAAAATCGCACCACCCTAATGCACACATGAACCACACTTGACGACATTTGACGACGTGTTCAAGTTCCCTCATTCGTCGCTCAGCGCTCGATATTTTGTGATCCGCTTCCAAACCTAACTACCTTAGCCTGGCAGGGGAACCGCTTGATGTATTTCCCGCCATGATACCGCGCCAATGTTGTCGTTCGAAGCGATAACATACGTCAGCGCCTTACCAGTTCAAGTACCTGTAGCGTCCCAAGTGGTCCCGGTGACGTCATCCGTCGACCTGTTCACAGCCTACCCACAATGCATGACTGGCTTGTAGTTGACCCAATTACGCGAGGCCGCCAGACGCCGGCCGAGTAGTCAGGGGGAGGGGGAGGTGGAGGGCCACTCCCCCGGATTCCGAAAACTAACTTGCTGATTTTCTCGGGGAAGACGGCAATCGATTCATTGTGACGTGTTCGACATTTGTATGAATCAATACGTTCACAATTTTGGCAGAGGGAACATAGGGACCCAAAAAGCTGTGAAAATCGGGACATGCTCCGGACCTGGCTGCTTCTAAATTTTGTAGCTCATTTGTTACATATCAAGGCCATTTTACAGCGGAGGAACGGTCGCTGAGCTGAAAAGAGAACACATAGCTTTTCAGAAATAAGTCGAATTTCCAGGGCATATAAGTGTGATTAAGTATTTTGGACGTTTTCTTCACTGCTGTTACTTTTAATTTTAAGACACCGAGTCGTGTTGTCCTGGGCAACGATAACTGAGATTTCAGTGATAGGTGACGGAAAATTCGTTACTTGGGGAATGATGGAAGCAGGAAATTGGAATGAGGAGGACATCTTGTTGGGATAATGGTGAACCAATATCCATATCATCCCAAGTCAAGCGACGAATACGTCCACACCTGGCTTGGAGCCTTTCAGAGAGAGAGAGAGAGAGAGAGAGAGAGAGCTTTTGCTTCACGAGGATTTTCTTCAAACTTCAGAGACGGAGTCAGGGCACAGGGATGTGATGATGTCCTCACAATCCGATATACACGCGAATAAACTAGCAGAGTTATAATAATAGACAATTGATGTGAAACGTTTCCAGAAAGAAGAAAATCTAAACACTTCTTCTGATGCGGTTCTTGATTGTAAAGCTCATCCAAAACTTTCAAAAACTCTGAAGATTCCGTTCAAGTCTTCAACCAGCATCTTATGCCTCAATTTTTGCACTTGCACATACAGACAAAATATAAATATACGCACCTGCCCCCTTTCTACCACCCTTGGAGCCACCATCGATGAACAAGGTTTGAGTTGAAACGAGCAATAATTAACATGCGCGCTTGGCAATTATTTACAATTATTATTTGTGGGAGGCAAGGCACCGTCGCACGTGCGGCGATGCTACATCTGTCATTCAATCACCTATGGCCAGAGCCATGCCAATGAGGGCATGCCTATGAATTTTGCGGAAGGTATGTACCCACACGTAGTCATCAGTTTTGTCAGGAGCTTCACTGCAGGCAGGTCAGGGGTAGGTGTGGGGGACAAGTCCACTCGACATTTCCAGCACTTGGCATACTTGCCATTCCAGCACTTGGCATTATATGCACGCTACATGGGAAGAGTCTACCCACATAGTCCGATATCTCCTCCCGCAACTCTCAAATCGTTGGCGAAGCGGCTGCATTCTGTGACGACACACAGCCTGGTCTGTGTGTCGTCGGCGGCGGCGATACTTCGTCAACCACGCGCATCTGCCTTGAATAGGGCGCAGCGTTTCGAACGCCACGTGCGATGTAGTCTCCAAGCTGTAGACGGATGCCCGGTCGTAACTTATTTATAGTGAAGATTGCCGAAATGTGCGCCTGCGACACTTGCACGTGTTCTGCATTCCCTTCAGCCAGCACTGCAGACCATTGGTGAACACGTACCCCGTGGCCAGATCGAATTGGGCCGATTTGCAGCCGATTTACAGTGGAATTATGTGCTTTGTACGTTCTGCGCCTGCTGGTATTCTGCATCCGTTTTATGTGTGCCCATACCAGATGACATAGCCCGAAATGTGGGAAATATGCAGGATGCGGATGGCGTATAGCCGTCCGAAGTATTGGGGACGGAGGAAGATCACCTTTGAAGTCAATTATTTTCCATGTACAGGTAATATGATAAATGAGTGTATCTCCAAAAAATGGGGGAGGTGATGGGGTGAACTAGGGCATGTCAAGGTGGTGAACCAGGTGGCGCTATTTGCTAAAATGAGGTCCATCAAGCATGACGAAAACAATATGACTGACAAGTTGATCGCACGCCAATTTTCCGTGAAGTGACAGGGCGGCTTCTTGTTCGTTCCAGCCAAACTTGACGCCGTGAAGACGTACATGCGGATGCGAAGAGTACCAGGCCACCTGCAAAACAAGATCATCAAGTGGTTCGACTATCTCTGGCTGACACAGAAGTGCTCGGACGAGGAGAGATCGGTGGGCTGCTTGCCAGGTAGGCGTGGGGCGCAGTTCACGTTCACCTTCTCATCTGCTCAATGTAATGCTGAGCCGCGGCCGTAGGCGTGCGGCACAGTTCACATTCTTGTCTGTTCAGTGTAATGATGAGCCGCGGCCGTAGGCGGGCGGCACAGTTCATCTACTCGTCTGTTCAGTGTAATGATGAGCTGCGGCCGTAGGCGGGCGGCACAGTTCACATTCTTGTCCGTTCAGATGAGTAGTGGCCATAGACGTGCGGCACAGTTCACCTTCTCATCTGTTCAGTGTAATGATGAGCCGCGGCCGTTGGTGGGCGGCACAGTTCACCTACTCGGCTGTTCAGTGTAATGATGAGCCGCGGCCGTAGGCGTGCGGCACAGTTCACCTACTCATCTGCTCAGTGTAATGATGAGCCGCGGCCGTAGGCGGGCGGCACAGTTCACCTTCTCGTCTGTTCAGTGTAATGATGAGCCGCGGCCGTAGGCGGGCGGCACACTTCACCTTCTCATCTGCTCAGTGTAATGATGAGTCGCGGCCGTATGCGGGCGGCACACTTCACCTTCTCATCTGCTCAGTGTAATGATGAGCCGCGGCCGTAGGCGGGCGGCACAGTTCACCTACTCGTCTGCTCAGTGTAATGATGAGCCGCGGCCGTAGGCGGGCGGCACAGTTCACCTACTCGTCTGTTCAGTGTAATGCTGAGCCGCGGCCGTAGGCGGGCGGCACAGTTCACCTACTCGTCTGTTCAGTGTAATGGTGAGCCGCGGCCCGTGACGCGACATCTTCATAAGGCGTGTTGGAGTGACGGCCCGATCGACCGCCACGCGCTGGCGTCGGTGGCGATTACGGCCCGACACTGACCCCGACGGCTGTCGGCTCCGACGGCGGCCCGTGTCAGGCGCGTGTCGTCGCTGTTCCACAGTGTGGTCCGGTGTAGACGGTCGCTGTTCCACAGTGTGGTCCGGTGTAGACGGTCGCTGTTCCACAGTCTGGTCCGGTGTAGACGGTCGCTGTTCTGTAGTGTGGTCCGGTGTAGACGGTCGCTGTTCCGCAGTGTGGTCCGGTGTAGACGGTCGCTGTTCCACAGTGTGGTTCGGTGTAGACGGTCGCTGTTCCACAGTGTGGTCCGGTGTAGACGGTCGCTGTTCCACAGTCTGGTCCGGTGTAGACGGTCGCTGTTCTGTAGTGTGGTCCGGTGTAGACTGTCGCTGTTCCACAGTGTGGTTCGGTGTAGACGGTCGCTGTTCCACAGTGTGGTCCGGTGTAGACGGTCGCTGTTCTGTAGTGTGGTCCGGTGTAGACGGTCGCTGTTCCGCAGTGTGGTCCGGTGTAGACGGTCGCTGTTCCACAGTGTGGTCCGGTGTAGACGGTCGCTGTTCCACAGTGTGGTCCGGTGTAGACGGTCGCTGTTCCACAGTGTGGTCCGGTGTAGACGGTCGCTGTTCTGTAGTGTGGTCCGGTGTAGACGGTCGCTGTTCTGCAGTGTGGTCCGGTATAGACGGTTGCTGTTCTGCAGTGTGGTCCGGTGTAGACGGTCGCTGTTCTGCAGTGTGGTCCGGTGTAGACGGTCGCTGTTCCACAGTGTGGTCCGGTGTAGACGGTCGCTGTTCCACAGTGTGGTCCGGTGTAGACGGTCGCTGTTCCACAGTGTGGTCCGGTGTAGACGGTCGCTGTTCCACAGTGTGGTCCGGTATAGACGGTCGCTGTTCCGCAGTTTGGTCCGGTGTAGACGGTCGCTGTTCCACAGTGTGGTCCGGTATAGACGGTCGCTGTTCTGCAGTGTGGTCCGGTATAGACGGTTGCTGTTCTGCAGTGTGGTCCGGTGTAGACGGTCGCTGTTCTGCAGTGTGGTCCGGTGTAGACGGTCGCTGTTCCACAGTGTGGTCCGGTGTAGACGGTCGCTGTTCCGCAGTGTGGTCCGGTGTAGACGGTCGCTGTTCCACAGTGTGGTCCGGTGTAGACGGTCGCTGTTCCGCAGTGTGGTCCGGTGTAGACGGTCGCTGTTCCGCAGTGTGGTCCGGTGTAGACGGTCGCTGTTCCACAGTGTGGTCTGGTGTAGACGGTCGCTGTTCCGCAGTGTGGTCCGGTGTAGACGGTCGCTGTTCCACAGTGTGGTCCGATGTAGACGGTCGCTGTTCCGCAGTGTGGTCCGGTGTAGACGGTCGCTGTTCCGGCAGTGTGGTCCGGTGTATACAGTCGCTGTTCCACAGTGCGGTCCGGTGTAGACGGTCGCTGTTCTGCAGTGTGGTCCGGTGTAGACGGTCGCTGTTCCGCAGTGTGGTCCGGTGTAGACTGTCGCTGTTCCACAGTGTGGTCCGGTGTAGACGGTCGCTGTTCCGCAGTGTGGTCCGGTGTAGACGGTGGCTCACAGCCCTCACTGACTGAGCACAGCAGTGGCGCACATCGCTCCACCGCTGCCACAGTCCTCCCACCTAATGGTCATATATTGTACGACTGTCCCTCGGGTCAAATCATCGACCCAGCAGATGGCTGCTCTAAGTCCAGCTACCATCCTCCAGCTGGATTAACCAATGCACTCCATCTTCGCCTAAAAGTTGAGGGAAAAAGCTCAGTAACGCCTTCAACGCTTTAGTCCTGCTTAGCCTGAATAGCGGTCAATGGTCTTGTCTACTTTAGGGGGCAGCTGCTCCTCAGAATTTAAAATGTCCCTACCCCACCCACCATCCATCTTTCAATTCTTGTGATTAATCTACTGAAGTGTGAACAGTCACACGCATGATGCGCAGCTACCGCATAACAGCGACCGCATGATTGTTCAACAAGCTTTCAGTTGTTGTATTCCTGTGTTAAATTTACCATGTTTTTATACAAGCATGCCTAATATTTCTTGCTTGTCCACGGATATGACCAAAACGCCTTAGCCCTGGCCCGTGCGCGGCCACTTGCCACCTGCCCCAGTGCACGGGGACTGTGTCAACTCCATACACTTTTCAAACGTAGAGTGCTGGCGGCACGAAACAAAAACCAGCGTACAATACCTTGCGATTGGCGCTCGATTTGGAGGCGGATCGCTGATCTCACTTGGCCTCTCGGGACGGTAAAAAGCATGTGCAAATCGATTTTTTTTCCGCTTGTGGTTGCTATCTATACACAAACACTAGCAGATATGCACTTGAAATGTTAAATTTTGTACTGATCAGAATCTCAATCTGCTAATGATGTGCTATTTGCTGCATGTCTGCACATAGGTCAGGGGTCAGATAGGATCGAGTGTTGACCTCTTGTTTTAACTTTCGGAAAGTATTCAGAAGCATATATGTACACGAAGTTCAGTTTCAACGTCCAAGTGAACCCCACGGAAAAAATACTCCGTGTCTAGTGGGGTCAATAACCTTGATGACCGTGAAAATGTCAGGATCTGTCAGGGTCAGGGTTAGCTGTCGATGCATTGCACCCAGCATTAGCCATTTGGGACAATAAGTGGCATTAATTGCCGATAATTTGCAATTGCGGTGAAAAGAAAAAGGTTCATAAATCCCCTCTTATGACGTAACAGCCCAGCAAATTGACACGAGGTCTTCAAGTTTTCCAATGCCAGTATGACGACAAACGATGCTCTATCAGCCATGCCAAGTGACGGCACACTCGCGCGCGTCGCTTCTCCATAGTCGCGAAAACAGTGTAAGGAGGGGGAGGGGTTGCATCAATTATCCTTACCCGGGCCAGGTGTAAAGCGGACAACTAGACAGCCAGGACAACTAGAACAATAGCAGCATCCATGCTTAATTCGTTTTCATTTGTTCCTACCATCAAAGTGAAATTAAATACAAATGTGTCATCATAATCATTTTAAGACATACAAGATTAGTGCAACTATGAGCCACGAGGGCCCTTCTTGGTTGCACTCTGGACATTGAACCAGTTGCCCACCAAATCCGTCGATCAGCCCTCCGTGGAATACCGAAAAGCAAGCCCTCTTTTCTTGTAATGAATGTTTATGCTGTTTTTAAAGATGTTCAGTGTGCTGCTACTGACAATGGTTTCCGGCAGCTAGTTCCAATGTTCTACTACCTTGTTGGTGAAGAAAGACTGTCTTAACCTTGTCCTGCTGTGATTAACTTTAATGTTGAATTGGTGACCTCTAACTGCATCATTTCTGTTAAATTCAAACATTTCCCTGAGATATCCCTGTTCCTGACCATGAACAAATTTAAAGACCTCGTTGAGATCTCCTCTCAGCCTTCTATATCTAAGTGAAAACATATTCAATTTCTTCAATCTTTCCTCATATGCCAGGTTGCTTATGCCATTAAACATTTTTGTTGCCCTCCTTTGTACTCTCTCTAAAAGCCAACAATCTTTTTTCATAACTAGGGGGACCAAGCCTGGACACAGTATTTTAAATGTGGCCTTGACATATACACAGTAAAGCTTACTGATGACTTCCTCACTTTTGTATGATACATTCCTATTTATTGCTCCAATCATTCTTAGTGCCCTCTCCCCGGCTTCTTTGGTCTGTTCTGATGCCCCCAATTTTGTATTCAAAATAACACCTAAGTCCTTCTCCTGCTGACTCTCAGATAGTACTTGGCCACCCATCAAGTATGGAGCCTTCATATGCTGCCTACCTACATGTATGATTTTGCACTAATCAAAATTAAATTTCATTTGCCATTTTCTGACCACTTCACAAGCTGGTCTAAGTCTTTCTGCAGCGAGACCTACTCATTGTGTCCCGTTACGTTGCCCTAAAGACCTTCAAATCATCCGCAAATTTCAAAACCTTACTGCTGTAGGCCACCTTCAAGTCGTTATTTACAAAAACAATGAGATCATTATTGGCCCCCAGTACTGGACCCCTGGGGGACTCCACTCAAGAACATTTTGCCATGATGACTTTGTACCATTTAGCATCACTCTCTGCTGTCTATCTGAAAGGGACTTAGGTGTGTTGGTTTCAAGAGACCTTAAAGCAGAAAAACAATGTAGCTCAGCTAGGAACAGGCACTCAGAATGCTGGGACTCATTAATAGAAGTGTGATATATAAGAGCAAGGAAGTCATGAAAAAACTGTACTTAGCATATGTAAGCGACCCAACTTGGAATATTCTGTACAAGCATGGAGCTCCTACCTAGAAAAGATATAGACATGTTAGAAAGAGTGCAGCGCAAAGCAACTAGACTCATCAGTGGAATAGGTAACTTAGAATATGGAGAAAAGGCTTGTGGCATTGATATGTACTCACCAAGCATAGGAGATTAAGGAGGGACATGATTGAAATGTACAAAATTGTTAAAGGACTAGATCAGGTCAATTTAAATGGCGCTCTTCAGTTTAGAGCATCACATAGGGGTCATCAATTCAGGTTAGACAAGTTGAGGTGTAGGACAGTTAAGAAACAACAGGTCTTCAGTCAAATGGTTGTTGATCAGTGGAATGGGCTGCCTGCTGATGTTGTGGGGAGTTCCTCATTGAATATATTTAAAAGTAGGGTGGACAATTTTTTCAGACAGGAAAATCTTGTTTTTGAGTTCTAATTTGTGATGGATGGGGTGAGATTTATGTTAAGTAAGTGTGCACGGCACAGACCCCCTTTAAGCAGGCATGGATGCAGTTGGAAAATTATTGATAAGGCATTCAATCCACATGTTTTAGAGAGATCAGGGGAATATGGCTGATAGCTAGGGTAGATAGGCATTGATAGGTGTGTGGGATATTGGAGGACTGGTTTCTTCAGGATGTGGGATGGTTGGGGGTGGGTCTTTTACCAGGCTTATGGTATCTTCCATTTTACAGACTTAACTGGATGGGCCTTGGGTCTTTATTAAGTCTAAACGCTTTATAACTTTATATAGGGTGTACCTAGCAATGGATTCAGCACCTTCCTTCGGGATGTGATACTGATGAGATTGTCTATGGTAGCACAATGGGTATGATGGGAGGAGTTTGTAATTGTTGAGTGTGTTATGCAATAGCAAGTGAATGGTGCTAGATAGGCTGGGATATATAGCTCCCTAGGAACTTGAGATATGGGATTGATTGGGGTGAGAGTATGTACATTTCTAGTACCTTTTCTAGATAGGCTTAACCCAGATGGGCCCCTGTGGCTCTTATTAAGCCTTAACACTTTATGACTTTATGACTTATCTTAAAGCCACAACTTATCCATTTTAGGATGTATACCTGCAATACCATGGACCTGAAGCGCATCATTAACCGTTTATAGGTACCTTGTCAAAGGCCTTAC